>SNQJ01S0043287.1:21774-52686 GCA_010110895.2 Picea sitchensis
AATCTTGTTACAAGTGCAGGTCTGATATATTTAGATTAAATGATCTGTGATGTGTAGGAGGTTTTATTTATAAATACCATCTATCGTTTGCTTCATCAAAATACAAATGCTATGATTATATCTTCGATTTAAATAATGGGATTTATCTTTGAGTTTTAAATTGAATGATAAAATGAATAGATTGCTTCCAGATTTATCTTGTTGTAATCATGTATAATTATGAGATCATAGGTTTATGTTTTTGTTTCCTTTTCTGTCATTAAAACCTAAACTGCAAATACATGTTCTGAATTTATTTAGAACAGTCATAAGGTTCATTGCAGATTTCTCTCTTGGACATGGAAGTTGGATGTTCACCACTCATGCAGATGCTTGGATACACCTCATTAATTCACTGACAGGATAGTTTCTTTGTATTTTTCTGTCATTTACATATCATTGAAACTAGAATGTATGGTTCAACTTTGACTATCCACATGTTCATGTTTTATTAACTTTTTTTTGCAAGATTCTTTAAATTTATAAAAGAAAATAAAAAATATATTTTTATGTGTTTTCTTTATCTGCTTCCTAGAAGCAATCATTTTTCACATCGATTTTCGTAAGTTTCGATTAAAACTTGCAGCTTGTAAATCATGTAAATAAATGAGACTTGTATACCTTCTGTTTAAATACAACTACTACAGTTACATTAGAATATATGTACATATATATAGTGTTTAGTAATTAGTTAGTTATTTCTCTCTTTTATTCATTTCTTTTAGGATTGTTAGATTGGCTAATGGAGCCATTAAACCCATCAGAACGAGTTACACCAAACATCTTGGTTTATTTAGACAACCCGGACCGAACTTCTCTTCCAATCGACGGACGGTCAATTTCGCCCGTCAATAGGGTTGTAGCCTCATTTTGGTTGGAGCCAGAGAATTAAGGGAGTTTTAGTCTATAAATAGGGGTTTGTATCATTCTTCTAGATGCAGTTGGATAATTGGGAATTTGGTGATTCCAACGAATGTATTCGTTGATATATATAATAAAGCATTATGTGGTTTTCTCCAGTTTGGGTTTCCACGTAAATTCTAGTGTATTGTGTACCTAATGTGATTTTGATGTGATGTTTCTTATGTTTATATGCTCATGATACATTGATGATATATTGATGATAGATCGATGATGTATTGTTGATTAAATTGAAGTTTATATATTGTGGTTAAAAGTTGTAAAGGTGCTCATACTGATTCACCACCCCCCCCCCCTCTCAGTATTCCAACATTGTGGATCGTTTGAAATCCTGGAGAGGATTGGTCATGTTGCATACATGCTTTCACTACTTGCATCCATGTGCATTAATAATGTTTTCCATGTGTATTTGCTTAAAAGTATGTACCTGATGCTAATCATGTAATTCATTGGAATGTGATTCAGGTGGAGCAAGAAAGAGACTTCCAAGTTTAGCCTGTGTACATATTGGATCAGAAATTCAAGCTACTCCAGAATCGAGAAATAGCACTGGTAAAGGTCTAGTGGAACTATTATGGTATTAAATATGCAACTTGAGAGCATGAAGATGCCATGCGATCAGAGTACCCACATATTTTTAAATATTTTTGAAGAATTTTGCTTGTACATGTGTATATAATGCACTGAGTACAATGCATAAATAAGGGATAGGGGAATATAATACCCCTAGGCCGAACCCCAAGTCGTAAATGTACATACAGGTTGGAGAACTAGGATATTTTGGGCCTGAGTGCCATTGTAAATATGCTTTAAGGCCAGAGTGAATGTGTGGTTACAAGGCTAGAGAGCCAGAATGCTAAAGGCTAGCGAGCCTATATTTGTAATATGTAATCACTATGATCATTAATAAAATACATCATTGTTGCAAACCAACCAAACAAGAAGAGTATGGGGGGATATAACTACACTAGAAGAAAGAGGGGCTAAGGGACTTAAGAGAGAGGCTTAAGCTAGGGGGCTAAGAGAAGGAATATAATAAAATATTCCCTAAAGAGTTCAAGCCTAAGTTTCAACATGATGGTGTTTTTCATCCTAAGTCCTTGGGGAAGGACAAATTTCCAAGAGAGAGATTTAGTTGTTACTATTGTGCCACTTGTCATGTTGTTTGCATCCATTCTTATGCTGGAGACTTAGTGTGTTTGAGGATTCCCTCCATCATTATACCATCATCATTATCGGAGGAAGGGAACCTTAGACTCTTATAATTTGTACCTTACGACCATAACCATTTTTCGTGCTTGTATGGGGAAAGCTTTGGAGAGAAACTGGTAACAAAAAATATGGATCTTGGACCTGAGGAAGTCAGTTGTCAGGCCTGTGTTCATCTAAAGTGGTGGGTTTTCATGCTTGTGAGTAGTCCCTCTAGTGAGATAACTATTGAAGTTTGTTTGCCGGTGTGCCAGGAAATTAGTTGCAGAGATCTGAGATTTTTTGTCTAGCTTGTTTTTGAAGCCCCATAAGGGAAGTGGGACAACCAAAGGACCATTGAGCAAAGAAGGGGTACACTTCCTGGGGTGGGACATCCATGTGGGAAATAAGAGGTTGTAGGCTAGTTGCAACAGTGGGCACCTTAACCTGGGATTTATTGTGTTGATTAGACCTTAGTCTAAGTCTTCCCTTATGGAGCTTCTAGCCTCAACTTAAGGGTGACCTGTTGTTGAGAATTTATGAGCAACAAAGTCTATGGCTGGGAAGAACATCTAAGGTTTAAACGTAGTTGGTGATTTACGATTAAAAGATAATTGTTCTTATTATGTGTTTATATTCCAATTACTGTGTGTATGCTATATTAATTCCATATGTTTAAAATGTACATATTTATGTATGAATGTTTGTTGTTACAAATGGATATTGTAGCATATGCAGGGCATTTTAGGTAGTGATTGCATTAGAGCTAATTTGAGTTGCTAGTAATGAGAAAGAATACATTGTGATATCAGATCCATAATGGGAAGAATTCAAAGAAATTCAAAAATTCAGTTGTGACAGTAGAGGGATTTTGTGTTGCAAGGCCCGACCTGGGTGGTTGGGGATGTTAGAATGTGGTATCAGTCGCTCATTGTCAAGGCCCGCGGGCATTCTAGGTCGCGAGGGACACAAGGATGAGGTTGTGGGAGGGAAAGGCGGAGGGGGTAGTGGGAACGAGGGGAGGATGTCTGACATTGCCTTCCCCCCGGTTACACACGCCCAATTTTCTCGTTAAAATTTAATTTTTTAATTTTTTTTTAATGTTTTCATTTCAAGTAGGTTATATTTAAAGTAGCTTATGCATTAGTTTTTTTCTTTAATGTGTATTTTTTCAAAAACTTGGGTGACGAATTTTTACTTTTTGTTGAAGGTGGGTTTTTTTCAATTTTTTGTTTTATTTTTTAACTTGCTTGCTCGGGTTTTCTTTTTCAATTCATTTATTTTTAATGTAAATTATAAAAAAATAAAATTAGTTAATAAATAAATTTTGAAGTACCATTTTAAGAGTCGATATTGTGTTTTTTATCGGTGATGGTGTCAGTTGTCCATACCACGATGTCAATTAAATGGTAATTTTAACTAAAAAAAAAACAATGTGCATCACTGTCTAGTAGTTGTCCAGACCACGATGTAAATTAACTAGTAATTTGAATTGAAAAAAATAAAAAAAAACACAGTGTGCATCAGTGTCCATTAGTTGTACAGACCACGATGTTAATTAACTAGTAATTTTGACTTTAAAAAAAACAGTGTGCATAATGTTTCAGTTCGAGGGTCAATTTTAAGGTTTTTGTCCACAGTAGTATCAGTTCTCAATATTGTGATTTCAAACAAGTGAAAATTTTAACCTCTCCCCAAAAAAGGGTGTTACCGGTAGCGTCACTTTTTAATTTAGGGGTTGATTTTTGTGGTTTTGATGCAAAAAAAGTGGGTATTTTGGGCCAGAGTTCTCGTTTTGAGGTCACAGTTCTCGTTAAGTTGGTAACTATGTTTAAACATGGTGTGGCTTGGGCGAAGCACTTAAACTCAATAACTTTTTTTGAAATTTGGTGAGAAGATAGAGGAATGTGTCCTCTACAAATATATCAAAGGTTTATACCTTAATTCCAAAGTATGAGACCATAGTTATCAAAATACTAGGCCTCTATTAGTGAAAAAATAAATTTTGGAAAGTATTATGCACTAGTTTTGGACACCTGCATGGCATTGAATTTTGCTGAAAATTGGAAAGGATGTATTAAGTGYGTCCTTTCCATCCTATACAAAATKTATACCTTGATTCCATATGAGCGTTCATTGGTCAAAATGYTAAGCCACTATTTGTGCACAAATTTCTCTTTGTGTAGGTTCTGRACWTGGGCACAGGGTCTAAACTCTAGATATTCTTCTAAAATTGGGTGTGAATGTATAATATGATCTCCTATACAACATATCAAAAATTCAACATCTAATTCTAAGAGATGGGTGTGCTCTAATGAAAATTTTAGGCCACCGTTGCTACTAAATAATTGAAAAACTTAAAATAAAACATAGAACTGAAAGAAAATGTTTTTTTGGTGTGTAGGATTGTCAAAACTTATTGATGCTCTTGCATTAGTGCACATATGCCACTGAAATTTCAAGTAAAATTTTGATAAAAACTCATCAATCCATGGAAACTTCTTACCTCAAAAATGCTTTTAGGAACTAAGCTTTCAACAATCACTTTCACTTTCTCTAGATACATCTTCAAACTATTTTGGAAAAGCACATCCCAAAGTAAACCAACTCTTGTATGAAATTTTTTTCTTGAGATTAATCAACAACTTTCGTCTTTTGTAATCACTCCAAGACTTCTCTCACATGCATGATATATTCTTGTTTCATCTTACTAGAAATCAAAATGTCATTAAGATAAACAACCATAATTTTCCCACATAAGGTTTCAATACCTCAATCATCACTGTCATGAATGTGTATCACTGTCATGAATGTGTTGGGTAGATTTCTCATTCCAATTGGAATAACCAACCATTCATACAAGTATTCTTTTGTTTTGAAAGATTTTTTTTCCATTTGTCACCTTCAAAAATCCTTATCTAATCATATCCACTTTTCATATCTTTCTTTGAAAAATAACTAGTACCACTAAAAAATATTTAAATACTCATATGAATTAAAGGAAATATATACTTCCTAATTATTGTGTTTACAGCTATGGAATCCATCCACATCCTCCATTAATCTCCTTTTTTCAGTGCAAGTATTGTGTTTACAACTATAAAATCCATCCACATCCTCCATTAATCTCCTTTTTTCAGTGCAAGTAGAATAATTTTTGCACATGGGCATAAACTCTCTGTAATAAATCCTACTAACATGGGCATAAACTCTCTATAATCAATCCTACTAAGCATCAATATATGAGGAGATTTGCCTAGCAAATGTGATCTAAGAATCAAACCAATTTCATGAGAAATACTAATGGGGATCCCATACATCTCTGAATTCTTCAAACACAATACCAATAAGTGATGGAACAACATTCTTCTTAGTTGGAAGAACATATTTGGGAAAGGCTACAATACCAATTGGATAGTTGCTTTTCTACCAATAATGAGAAGCACTCCTATCATAAGAAGCACTCCAATTGGATAGTTGCTTTTCTACCCATAAGGGACCTGTGGATTATGGGCCCACCACGCTTCCGCTGCGCCATTCTGAAGGCAGATGAATGGAAGCTTCTCTGCTAACATGAAATTCAAAGACTAACAGCGATGGAAGGTATCCACCAAATAGATTACAACTATTGACACCTGCAATCGTTAAGGTATCTCCGTTCTCGTCTAGTCCTGTTAGTATACCTGGTTTTCGCCCAGCCGACCCGGGTTCGAATCCCGGCAACGGAATGAGGGACTTTGTTTACAAGTATGGACAAATGGGAATGAATCATTGGTTTTCCGAGCAAATTTGGACGGAGTGGGCGGCATGTACTTGTTCTTCTTAAACTCCACTCTCCAGCGACGGAGATGCAGAAGCCCATTTTGCTACTGAATCCTTATCCCTCTGAAATATGAAACCTCCTATTGAAATACTTCCTAGTGTCTACATAGATTTTATCGAATATCGAGTGGAAAATGATCTGTTATCACCAAATTCATGCTTCAGCGCCTAATATCGAATGGAAAATGATATGTTTATCACCAAAATCTTCGAGTAAACCCTCAACTCAATCCTTAAATGGGTAGAGGATAAGCGGCTTAGATTGAATTAGGGCATATAATCAAATCCTTGATGATGTTCTCTGTATTCTTATATACGTTCCTTTCTTCGTGACAGACCCGTGGTCAATTGTGCTTATCATTCGCATTGGCATTCATTGTCATATATTGCGTAGGCTGGCAAAAAATCAGCGTATGCATGGGAGCCACGAAGTGCTCATATAATTAACTCTATATTTATGCTCCCACAGAATTTGATAGTACACATGGATTGGTTTTACGCTTGGTTGTAATTGCCATCCCACTTCTGCAAAATTGTTCGTGGCACATCGGGTCTAGCAGCTACTCTATGAAGACGAGAACTTTTGATGGTCTGATACACGCCAGGGTTTGAATCCCTTGGTTGCAGTGGAAGTTCTGGGTATGTTACCTCCATGAACATTTCATCCCATTCATAACTAGTTCCTGAGAAAATTTTACATTCTGTGTCTTCCAAAGATTGGCCCTGGGGCCTTCACTATTTCTGTCTCTGATGACAGTTCCCTCTTTGGGCCAGTTTCATGGACTATTTTTTTTTGTTGTTTTGGATGATAGTTTTGTTGGAAACATGTCAACAAATTTATTCATGCAGTCACATGCACATGCATGCAACTATGTTAATGAGCATGCATGCAATCTATTTATGAATTGTTAGTGTAATTATGTGATCTATTCATGATCAGTTTGTGTAGTTTAGTGATAGATTTTATATATACCAGCATATTCATAGAGGTGTGAGTGTGTGAGTGCAATGTGTAGTGAGTGTGTGAGAGCAAGACGCAATACTGAGGCGTTATGTGTATGAGAGGAGAGGATGGTTGTATGCCTAGGTTGACTATTGTAATTCTCCCTTGAATAAAAAAATACCGATTATCATTCTCTGTAGTTTTTTTTCTCATTGAATTTTAACATAAATCACTGTGTCACATTGTAGGATTATTGTGTTTAATTTAATGAGTGTTTGATCTTCCTTATACTATGTTTTGTTTCTGCTACCTAACAAATGATATCAGAACCGGTTGAATAGGTGCTGCAGGTGAACCAAGGCAAATTGAGTATAGGTCTCATGTGAATGCAAGATTGAGTGGGTAGTAGATCACACGGTTTGTGCCCCACAAAAAACTGGCATATGGACGCTCCCTCATCCACACTAAAAGACGGTCGATCTCTAAAACTAGCGCTCCCTTTCCACCCACAAAGCAGCACTGATTTTTAAAGGAAAATTTGCATGGTTTAAGAAAAATTCGATGGTATAAAAGTCGAAGGGTCTTTTGTTTTATTAAACACTTCATATAAAGGAGAGGTTGAAGTTTTGTTTGTCTTATTATTCATGAGAAATAATAAGAGGATGGCCTTTTTTATTACATAGCGTGAGAGGATGTTTTTAAATTAAAGATGACGTGGATAATATTTTAAAAGTATATATATATTATATTATTTATTTATTTTTAATTAAAAGTTATATTTGTTTTAATTAGAAGTTATATTTTGGGGTGTAATTTGGAATATAAAAGTATTTCTCTATTTTAAAAGGTTTAGTTTTATAAGCAGTGGTTTTTGGAGTTTTTTTGTTAATGACAAAAGTGTAGAGTTTTAAGTTTGAAGTCGAGAAATTCAACAGTAAGAATAGTTTTGTGCTATGGAAACTCAAGATGCGGGATTTGCTTCTACAACAAGGATTGCAAAAGGCATTGGCTATAAAGTCAAAGAAACCAACAAACATGACAGACGAGGACTAGGAGGATCTGGATGCAAGAGCCCTCAGTACTATTCGTTTGTGTATGGCAAATGAGGTGTTGTTTAACATCGTTGAAGAGAAGACAACAACAAGTTTGTGGACTAAACTGGAGAGTTTGTATATGACAAAGAACTTGTCAAACAAAATCTTCTTGAAGAGGCAGTTGTACAACTTGCAGATGAAACAAGGTACGGAAATTGTTGATCACTTGAATGTTTTCAATACTTTGATTTTTCAATTAACTAGTATGGAAGTAAAGTTCGAAGATGAGGACAAGGCGGTTACGCTACTGTGTGCGTTGCCTGAGTCTTGGGATCATCTGGTCACAACTGTGTGGTTTAACACAACAAATGTCATTGATTATGACATGGTTGTGGGAGCTTTGTTGTCTAAGGAGATGATGAAAAGATCCAGTAAATAAACCTCAACAGCAGAAGCAATGGTGGTCAGAGGTTGATCTACAGAAGAAGGGCAAGATCAGAAAGGTACAACCAGGTCTAAGTCAAAAGACAGTAAGGGTAAGGAAAAATGTTGGTTTTGTGGCAAATCCGGGCATCTCAAGAAGGATTATTGGAAAAGACAAAAAACATCCAAAGAGGACTCCACAAAAGAAGCAACTTCAGCTACAGGTATGGTTGATCAAGTTTTGTATGTATGTTGTGTCTCACCACCTGTGTTCACATAGAAGGTGTAGGGCGGTGATGGTTGATTCACCGTGAAATAATAATAAAAAAATGTATTTACTTTGGAGTTGTAGAAATTATTGATTGCATGTAAATGGGCATATGTCTGTAAGACCTGGATAGGCATGCGTACCCCTAGTTTATCAGGTCACCTATGAAAAGTCTAGACTCAGATTTAGGTAGATTGAATATGTGGGGGGGGCATGTATGTTGAGTTATCCTTAACTCAGTGAAAAAGTTAATGAGTTAAATCTGTTTTTAGGTCAAAGAAGGCGGTTTTTCAGGTCCATGTGTTTTGGGTATCTCGTGGTATTGTGTCCATGGATTTGCATGTAATGAAGCATATAAAAGGCTTGGTGAAATCCATTGTAAATGGGCCTGGAGGTTAGCGGTGAAGGATTACTTGGTCGATTTGGCNGGTTTTTCAGGTCCATGTGTTTTGGGTATCTCGTGGTATTGTGTCCATGGATTTGCATGTAATGAAGCATATAAAAGGCTTGGTGAAATCCATTGTAAATGGGCCTGGAGGTTAGCGGTGAAGGATTACTTGGTCGATTTGGCCGGATTTGGTCAAAGTTGTTCGAATGCAAAGTTCGAGGCGGAGCAGTGTGTCTAGTTTAGAAAGGTGGGTATGTAGAAAGGTTGATGTGTTGACAGGTCAATCAAGTGTTTGAGAATATATGATGAAGGTAAGTTCATATCCATGGAACTTGGAAAGTATTGCAAGGAAGTTGGGATCAAATAGGCATATTCAGTAATGCCAAGTTGCAGTAATAGTTGTGGACAGAGGCGGTTGCGCTATCTAGTAACTCAGTCACCATCGGTTGCAAAAGACAAGAAGAGTCAGAAAGAGGTATGGACATGTCATCTGGTAATTACTCAAATGTGAAATTATTCGGTTGTGATGCTTATGTTTTTTATCAGGGGTCTAAGTAAGACTCAGATCAAACAGGAAGATCTTTGATATGGTGATGATGTTAAGGGTTGCAGACTGTGGGATCCTACTACCCACAGAATCATCATGGACAAATATGCAGTGTTTATGTATCTCCTTTTATAAATCAAACATAGTAAAAGATGAAAGGTTCAAAGCATGGATGGTAGCAGAAAGCTATTTGGAAGGTATTGATTTCCATGAAAGTTTCTCACCAATTGTTAAAAGTTTGTTTCTATTCATGTTGTGTTAGCACTAGTTGTGATAGTACAACTAGATGTTAAAATTGTTTTCACATGGAGTTTTTTGGATAAGGGGATGTATATGGAATAACTAGAACAGTGAGTTCATAATCGCAACAGAATATTTGTTTCCAAACTCAAAAATCAGTGTATGGTCTGAAGCATGCTAGGAAAATGGTACAAGATGTTTGATTCCTTCATGGTGAGCTAAATTTTATAGGAAGTGAGTATAGCCATTGTATTTATGGTATATTAATTATCTTGGTGTTATATGTTATGTGTGTTGCAAGAACAAGCATGGTTGAGGTCAACAAGTTGGCTCAGTTGGTTAGGATGTTTGTTATGAAGGATATGGGAGCAGCAAAATAAATCTTGGGCATGGAAATACACAGAGACAAGAAATATGGTAATCTTGGTTATCACAACAAAAGTATGTGGTGAATATACTCAGGAAATTCGGTATGAATAATGTGAAATTGGTAAAATTCCTTTGGCTTTCCATTGTAAGTTCTCTTCAGGTTTATGTCTTAATTGATGAAGAAAAAAAGGGTTATATGTCTTGAGTATTATATGCTAGTAGGAATTTTGATGATTGTGATGGAGAAATGGTCAGCATTTCACATGCAATTGTTGGTGTCAGTAGACACATGGCAAAACCAGGTGAAGAGCATGAAAATGGGTGCTTCAAACACAGAAGCAAAAGTAGAACATACAGTGGTTGCAATGATTTGGTCTGTGGTTATGATTCATGAAATTTGGACAAGTGCATCGATTTATTAGACAAGTTACTAATGGAGACAGGATGGTCCATGTTGGAGTGAATTGTGCAGGCATGTTCACGTAACGATATTGTCAAAGAAGTTGTGGAGATGTGGTGTTTGGATTCTCTTGGCTTGTATAAAAGGTGATGAATTAATTAAGGGAATTATATATCAGGTAAATTGTTTTCAAGGTGGAGATTGTTGAAAACATGCCAACGAACTTCCTCATGCGGTCACATGCACATGCATGAAGCTATGTTAATGTGCATGCATACAATCTATTTATGAATTGTTCGTGTAACTATGTGATCTATTCATGATCATTCTGTGTAACTGAGTGATAGATGTTATATATATGATCATACCCATAGGGTTGTGAGTGCAATGAGGTGTTGTGTGTATGAGAGGAGAGGACGATTGTATGCTTGAGTTGGCGATTGTAGTTCTCCCTTGAATAAAATAATATCGATTATCATTGCCTGTGGTTTTTTCCCTCATTGGGTTTCTACATAAATCACTATGTCAATTTGTGGTATTGTTGTGTTTGGTTTAATGCATGTTTGATATTGCTTATGCCATGTTTTATGCTATGTTTTGCTTCCGCTTCCCAACAAGTTCCCTCTTTGGGCCAGCTTCATGAACTACCTTCTTTTGTTGACGCTGCCTTTTAGAATCCATGCATGTGCCTTGGAACTCATCAATGTCAATAACAATACACACTAGTAAGATTAGAAAATGCCTAATGACAATGTCCATGACCATTTCTCTGTTGGTTTCTTCATCTTCGTCAAACTTTAAGGGGAATCTGATTTGGAAAGGGATTGAAATTCTTCAAGGTTTCTAAATGCTCTCATTTTCTGGCTCACTACAGTGACTATGTATTATGTGAGAAGAAAATTCATTATGTATCTCTATGCAAGTGACTTGGGGAAATGGTAGCATAAGTCTAAATGCATTAGAATTTATTACCCTAACATTCTTAGACATCGTTTGCGAAAAGAAAAAATCATCCAAGAAGCAATTCTCTAAATAGATAAGCAAGTTTCCAAATAGTGCCTACGAATTTAAAATGTATGTGGATTCATTCTTTATTGGCAACTTCTCTTTTGATTAGAAAATGGTTGTGTTTGATTAGAAAATGGTTGTGGTTGATTGGGTTGACTAGCCTATGGTACAATTTCATGGGCATAGAAAGTCGTGCATGAACACATGACGAAATTTATGATCTTGATTATGATAGAGAGTCTGGATATAAAAGAAAACAATGTCGACTTATAATCCCATAGATAAATTATACAATAAGAATTGATGGAGTTAAGTGTTAGGGAACTGAGTGGCTAGGGTAAACCCTACTCCCATGGGGACTAGGAAACCCTACTCCCATGGGCACTTGGTCTTCTCATGCTACAACCACAATCACAATCAGGGGAATGGTCATGTGTGAGTGGTAAACAATTGTTCTTAGAGCTCTTCAATTTTGAAATCAGTCACAAACTTATTATTGATGGTACAATTGGATTGTGAATATGTGCAAAGAGCTTATGTTCCATTCCCCTTCCTTCTCGAAACTATGTTAAACCACAGCAAGAACTCAATAGGTATGTGTGAAGCATAAATATTGAAGGAGAGGGATATGCTTAAATTACCAAATGAAAATAGAGAAATTGAAATCTAAGGAGGAAAACCTTACTTAGATTGAAATTGAATCTATAATTGAAAAGGAATATTTAATTAGCTTCCCTAAGACAATTCTCAATGGATGTCTCAGTTGAATGGATAATTAGAGCATTTAATGAAGTGGGGAGCTATCCTTCATTTGATTATTGGAGACAGGTGGTTGGGTTCTTGATCACGTGACAATGAAAGCGGAAGGGTCGGTGAAAGTGGAAGGGTAAAGATTATGTATAATAAACTCTTTATTATGTTTTACTTTTACCCTTGACACTTTGTAATCTAGGCATTATCATTCCTTTCGCTCTTTTTATACATTCATCTTGTGTTGACTTCCATTTTTTTCCTTACTGCACATATTCTCAAGGTTGAAGATTTTCCAAATTTTGTCATTTGTGATGTGTCTTACCTCACCAAATCTTTAAAGTTTGGTGCCCTTGCAATGCAACAACATTTGTTGTGGGTCTTTTGTTTGTTGTGTTTATAACAACTATGATTCTTTGACAAATCACAAGATGCAAAATTTGAACTACTATGTTGTGTTACATCATCCAAACTATTTGATCCTTAGTTTGGTCATTGTATGTTGCATTCTCAAAAAAATTATTCTTGCACCTTATCGTAAGGTTTGAAAACTTTCAACCTTTTGACCCTAGTGATATGGAGTGCATTATCCAAAGTTTGCATTTCATAATTTTTACAAAATGTTCTTCAACAATTTCATAAAACCTTTTATTCTGCAATGTATCTCAATATCCCAAAATTTTGATTTACGTGCCACTTGGCATCATCATGTCTTATCCAATTTATTTATTTTTGTTGAGAGGTGCATTTCACAATTTTTTCCTCTTTGTGCCTTGTCGCAATGTTAAAGATTTTCCATATTTTGATTCCTTGTGATATGATGCATTTTTCCTAGAATTCAAAATTTACGCTTTGTCTTCCCGAACTTTCTTTGAGTCACTTTTCACAAAGTTAGAGAATTTCAGCTTACTATCCATTAGATAAATTTTGAGGTCAAAAATAAGTCTCAAAACAAAAAATGTGTTATCAACATCAACTTTAAAAGAACAAATAAGACTCAAGATGATGATGTCAACCATAAAGGTAAATAGTTTTGGAGGGAAGTAAAGAAAACTACATGTTTTATCATATTTTTTACTTATTTCCTTATAGGTTGTAATGTCCTTTTCCAAATGATATCTCCAAGAGATTGATGTAATATCCTAAGTGATCCTCGTAGGTTATAGTCAGTGGGAAAAGGGGATTAATTAATTATTTAATGTCATCTCTAATGTCCCCACTTTGGGGACATCATCACAGGGCAGAGACTTATGATGACCAAAGTAGCCAGATGGATGTTATAGCGAATACAGGGGTATTTGAGAGGCATTGTGGGGTCCAGTTGGCATTTATCATCATATTCCATCATCATGATCCATTCCTCATAGGTTGGCTTTGGTTTCGTTCCATTCCGACGATTTCCATATTCCATCATCATGATCCATTCCTCATAGGTTGGCTTTGGTTTCGCTCCATCTCGATGATTTCTATGATTTTGACTATTTGAGCTATAAGTTAATTAAAAATCACCTAAGAGGGCATTTTGGGCACATTACTTGGAGGAACCTCCTGTAATAATAGCTCATTGAATTGGGAGGAACATCACTACAGGATGGGATGGCTGTAAGTGACTTTCAGTGGCCAGGTCAGCCACAAGGAGAGATAAGGAGTTTTCAAAGGTAAAAAGGTTAATTAATTAATTAAAGTGGATTTAATTAATTAATTAACATTAATAAAATGAAAGTCACTTTGGAGGGACAAGGTGGGCCAAAAGTATAAAGGAAAGGCAAGGCAATTCTTCTCATTCATCCATGTATGATCTTATTTGATTTCCTCGCTTCTAGCTAGTGAGCCCATTGATTGTGGGGTTTTGAAGGGTTTTGTTATGTCAAAACCCTAGAGGACGATTCTGGTGAAATATCTCCACCTATCTTGTCCCAAGCTCGTCTCGAGATGCAATACCTCCCACACCATTCTAGTTCCATACATACTCAGCTCTGCGTGGAGGATTCTACATCAGTTTCATGTGCGATAGAGAGAGGGTGCACCGGGGCCTTGAGGGATTCCAAAGAAGAGGGGCTTAATCCATCCTTGGAGAGATTCGTTGTAGGAGATTGGTATGGCCGTTGAGGATTCTATCACTCTGGTTTTCCTTGTAGGGCCTTGGACATCAAACCTAGTGCTTTCTGAGATAGTTTATGGCTCAAATTATTTCTTTGAGCAAGGAATTGAAGAGAAGGAGGGCGCTTTTTGAGATCCAGATCTAGTACATTTGGAGGATTTACACTTCATATCTGACCCTAAAGATTCACCTAGTGACTTGCAGTGCCCCGACCATACTTTGGAGAGTTTCCCGTGAGCATTTGAGGCCTCCTCGCCAGTGTAATGAATTCATCTGTGGTTTCACCATCCAGTGGGGCAATAACTTATCCGCTGGGGATTCTCAAATCCACCTGAGATTCCAGAGGGATATTGAGATCCGATCAACACCGGGTTGTTCTTACCATCAACCGATCTATCATTTCCATATTTATTTAGGGTGATTGGACACTTTTGGCGCTAGGTAATGAAGCATTATGGCTCCTGTTCTCTCTATTGAGTGCGTGTCATTCTTCTCGGCCTAGAGAGTTTGCATTCGGGGTTTATTTGTATCGATCTTCATTTCTTATTCAGCCTTTGGGAGGCATCTTTTGTATTAGCTGACATTTTGTAGCAAAACTTCCTTTATCTATTGTCTATCTCTTGGCCATCTATTGAGCATTACAGATCGGCATCTCATTGTAGCGTGTCTTCTATTTCCATGAATAAAGAAGAATTGAGATGTTTTGGCATGTCTATCTTATTACATATGGTTGAGGTATGTTCCATGGTTATCTCTTTTTGTCATTTGCTGCATACACACATATAAAACACATCTAAAAGGTAGACGCTGAAAGTGCTCGAATAAATACCTCACTCAAAAGTTTAAAAGACACCAAAACCGTAATGACCCTTGCATAATGGCTTGGGACTGTCATGTTGGTATCGTGAGTTTAAATCCCTAAAACCTCGAGGGTATTACTTCATAGGGATAAATGGATTTTTTGAAGGAAATGGAGATTGTTAACTGGATTGAGGAGTGTGAGAGGGAATATGAAAACCCCTCAATAATTTCAAAGGGATCATAACATTCCAATGGTTCATATCCTATAAAAATCCTAGTTGGAATAAGAAGAAGATTGCACGCTGGCTCAAGAAGAAGGAGGAAGTCAGAGAAGCCCTTTGGGGTAACCCCACAACCATTAGAAACCCCACACCCATTAGGAGCACGTGCAATTTTGCTACAATTTTGCAAGGTGCCTTTGTAACCTGATCATAGGTGTAGGGGGTAAGGGTAAGAAGCACACTCATTGAGGTTCACCATGACAGTTGATGATGATGGGGTGTGTGTTGATGGAGTGATAGATGTTGATTTAGAGCAGTCGATGATGACAATGACTCTTACACAAGGGCTAGTGATAGTGACTCTTACCTCAAAGAGGATAGTGATGATGACTCCCTCTGTGGGCTAAAGTGATTCTTGCATTCTTGAGGAGGATGATGACACTTGTGTGTAGTGGATAGGCAACTGGACGACAGCACTAGTGTCTCAAGAGACATATCACATACCATTGATGACCTTACCAACAGAGTGGTGACACTAGTGAGGATTCACACTGTTAGCACTTAGAGATGATGAGCTACTTATGAAGGTCGCGTGACACATCTGACACATGTTTAGACACCCATGATAGCCACGCCACATGAGGAGATCAAGTAATCGCGGCATGATGGATGAGCCTAGTGTGAGGATGCACACCATGGACGTGTAGACCCACAGATCAAGGAGGAGGTACAGGACATACATGACTGACCCCACACATATAGGTCAGACAGAGGAGATAGAGTCACAGCCTATTGAGACTTAGGGTTGAGAAGATGGCGTGAGGTTGATAGGTGGATGGAGCACTTACTTCAATGATCAGATTGCATGGATGAGGATGCACTCTTTGGCACTCGGATGATGATACAACACGTACTTGGATACAATTCATATGGGATCCAGTGCAGATGATAGTAGCAAAGTTGAGTGCACAGAGGATAAACGCTTCATAGGATGCTGTGAGTCAGGGGGAGATGGCATCTTTTGATGGGATGCAGTGGCATACAACAATATTTAGTGGCACAGTAGACAACAGGTGGTTCATCATTTTATCTTCGGCAGAGAGTGTTGTTAGTGATGGTACTAGAAGTGAGAGACATGAGGGGTACCCCAAAGATGATCATGGATCGAGTCGCCATCACTCCTCAGTAGTAACAACTGGAGTTAGTGAGGTTATGATCATGGAAACCACTAGATCTATTGATGACATGCATGCAAAGGATGGAAGATTATGGTTGGAGAGCATCAAGCAAGTACCGTGGTAGCCCATGGATACTCTTCATGGATGATTTTCACACACTCTCCGGGAGAGAGTATACGTGATGAGGACTGACTACCAACAAATGTTGACAGACATGGATTATCTACCGAGGGTTGGTGAGATGTATCAATCATTCACATTGACAGAGGATGTTGATGATCTAGCGTAGGAGCACCACGATGGGGACACTTCCATTTGTGTCTTGGGAGTGGTTGATCTCCATATAGAGATTGATCCGGCTGTACCTGTGGATCCGTGGATGCGTAATGAGCTTGCTGAGATGACATGAGTATGCCTGAGCATACTGCGGATGAGTGATAGCTCACAGAGATGTCGAGGTGTATGGTGGCATTCAGAGGGGCATAGTGCCTAGGAGTGAGCATTACACTCGTGGGAGTATGTAGATGTCACTCCTCTTCAACAACACATAGTTGTGGGAGATCACCACCATTTTACTTGTGGTAGATGAGAGATGGATAGTTGGCTGGACCGCCACCGAGGGGTTACTCAATCGCATCGATGGTTGGGACTTGGTGATGACCACAAGAGAGCAGCTATCATGGATATTGATTGGACGAGTTTAATCAAGACTTTGGGATTGACCAAAGCATGTGACTTCCAGTCCTACCGGCAGATGTTTCATTATCCTTTCCTGACACTTTATCATAGACAACAGCATAAGGAGGGATAGGTCGCGGGCTAAGGGCATGGAGAGTGAGTAGCCCAAGACTAATTGACATGAGTACTTTTACGGCACACAACAAGTCAGAGGTGGACCGTTTTAGACAAACAATTGAGACTTGGTGCGTGATAGTGAGCATCATAGACCGTGTGATCTAATGTGATGAGCAATGTGAGGCCGACAAAGGATTAGCTTCAATAATGTGATACCGGTGATTGAAGTGATAAACTTCCAAGATTTCCATGGGACCCGAGTTTGTTTTGTTAGCTGGATGCTCATGTTGACTCCGTGCTGCAACTGCAGAGCCACACACTCCAGCTTGGGTTGGTTTGGAGGGGGCCTGTTGGTACTTGTCCTGTGGGGCGAGAGCTTTCCTCGCTAATGATCATCATGATAGGGCATGGAGATGTTTGGATAGGTACTTCTTCTACGAAGATGCCTATACAGATACAGCTCGACAAGAGGGTCCCAAGTGGTCAGCTGTGTGTTTCATCTTGAGGATCCTGGAGAGGAGGATTCGGGATGTATGCAGGGGGCTGATAGACATGATCAGAGTAGTGCAGTGTCAAGATGAGGATCTTCGACAGAGGTAAGCATGGGACATAGGGATTGCGTGTGGATTGAGCGCTCATTGACCAACAGGAGAAAGTGGACCGATTGTAGGGAAAGTTATTCTAACTTTCCATTGATCTTCGGTGTCAAGAGGAGCGCATCGCTTGTGGGTACCTCACAGAGATCTTGCATCACCTTGGTCGAACATCGCGATGCGCTTGATGAAGGCTGTGTGGATCTTGGTAGAAATTTGGAGGATGGACTCATTACAAGATGAGGCCATGTGTCATATGCGTGAGGTTCACAGGATTTATATCTTTCATGACTATCCTTCACAGAGTAATAAGTACCACCTCCTGATATGGGATCCAGGGGGTGGGTGGAGTGCACTATTGTTCATTTTTCGAGGGGTTCTACTATGTATTTCATAGGTGGACATGGGATCCTCGAATTTTAGTTGAGTGGATTTGGCCATTGCTTGAGGACAAGAAATTTCTAGCGTGAGGATCAGAATGTCCCTACTTTGGGTACATTAATTTCATCATAGGGCAAAGACTTATGATGACCCGAGTAATGTGATGGATGTTATAGTGATCTAAAAATGAAAGAAGACTTGATAAACTTGATTAAATTAATTGTAGTGAAATGTTATGTGTTTAATGCAACAGATCAATTTGCAACACATAATAAAGAATTACTTATATAGAAAAATGAACATAGATGTTAAAGATAAATCATTGAACAACATCGTGACATAAACACAAGAATTTGATAAAGGAGTTCACCCCACACCAGGCTACATCTCCTAGTCCAACCTCCAAATGGATCTTTTATATTAAAATTGCTCAAAGTTCTTAAAAACATGTTCCTACGTTGCTCAAATCAACAAACCGACTACTCTTCAATGGTTCAGTCAGTCTCCAAAACCGTCTGGGCTCTTCTTTCAAGACCTCAAAATGGCTCTAAAAATGAGAAAGAGATATTTCCTTGAAGCTTCTCTTCCTCTTGTTGCTCCTGGCTCCTAATAAAATGTACTCTGTGCTTCAAACCTAGCACACAAGCTCATTTAAGCGGAAAAACCAAAACCCATACGCAACTGCGCTAAGACCCTGGCCCAAACCAGAATGCTTAGCCTACCTTAACCGGGGTTCTCAAGATCAATAAGGGCTCACGCGACCATAGGCTTGGAATAAAAGTAGTTAACCCGTTTTAAAACTCCCCGCGCGGTTATTACACCGACCAACCACGTGTTACATTCATAAACCAAAGGTTAATGAAAACCTCGCTTTTAATATGTAACGTAATATATATGTAATGTTATAATATAAATGTATTGCAATATACATTGCGCGCGTTTTAATATTACAATGCGTTATATATAATATAGTCTGTGGACTATTCAAACCCGCACCATATCATATGGTTATATAAAAGCCATAATGAAACTAGATGGTCTGGGGCTTGGGGCCCTACCGCCTCTTTCCACACACAATACAACATCCAAACTTAAATATATATGCATCGACATACATAAATGGAACATGCTGATTGTTGGCTAGCGTAGTGTTATGAAAACTTTGGTGTATGGAGAGGTCCGGGTGTCCAACCCTGCGGCCTCCAAATCCTTTTATACAACCACAAACATATAGGCCAACCACATAGTGACATGTGTCATCACATCAGTCACCCATGAACATCCAACCAAACTGCCACATCATCAATATGCCATGTCATCATGATGGTAATGGCCCTCCACGTACATATATACGTGACCGTATGCATAAGTACAACATATCCTAATTTTTTTTAATTGCTTGACTTGAGTATCAATTCGCACATTCTCCATATGGACTCCATTTGCTAAAAAGTAAATATACCACCGAATCGGGAAGACGAGACGGACGCGATGGTAATCGGGTTGGCCTCTGCTAATCTGAAAGCACTTTGAAAATTGAGCAAAATTTGATCCTCGATCACACCTCCCCATTGGGAAGCTTTTTGGACCTCCAAAAGACTATCTCAGCCTATGTGAAGATGAGGGTATAGTTCCTCACCCTTCCAACCTCAATCCACTTGGCCTTGCTTGGATTCGTCTCCTTTAAGACCAACTCGCAAATACTCCACATTTCTCGCTTCAAGTTCGTGATCTCCTCATTAAGTATGATGTCTTCCCCTCGGTACTGCTAGATACTCTGGCTAAAAATCATCTATGGAAGGAATCAACATGCTCTCCTTGATCATCGCATCAACCCGAGGCTCATACAACTTCAAATTCTCAACATTAACAACCGTGATACATCCGCATATATGGAGGCAAATCTAAACGAAAAGCATTTTTACCAATCTTGCCGGCTGAATTTTGAAGGGACCATATCGAATTGGTTTCAACTTTTACCTTCCCCTTTAAGCCTCCTTGCTAATGTAAAGCCACACTTCATCACCAACTAAATCAGATCAACACGATGTTTGTCATGTCTCGCTTTATACTTAGCCTGACTCTTCTCCAACTACTCCTGCACCACCTGATGTATCGATAGAATTTGTTCAATGAACTTCTCTCTCACCGATCAATATCATAACGCCTATCAACAAGCAATATCTTTCCCAAAGATAAAATCTTAAAGGCTTAATTTGGGCAATAGCCAAAACATGTCTCAAATGGCGACGCAGACGTCGCCATTTGAGTGCTTGGCTCGATTGTACGGATGTTGAACATAGTGTAAATGTTCATCCCAAAGCTTAGGATGCTTGTTGTAATATGCACGAAGAAGATGTACAACTATAATGATTCACTACTGCCTCAATTATCCGTCTACCTGGATGAAAAGTTGTGCTCTTCTTCAGCCTTTGGTGTCCATGAGTGCCCATAAACTCTAATTAAAAACTTCCAACAAATCGAGAATCACAATCAGAAATGATGGACTTGGGCAAACCAAATGTACCCAAACATTCTAAAGCAAATGTCTGCGGATGTCCTTCCGCCGCGGACCGCTTTAGTACATGGCATCAAAATACATCTTGCTAAAACGATCAACACAACATAAAGATAATCATGACCCTTTCTCGACATGCAAACCATCAACAAAATCCATGGAAATACTTCTCCAAGGTCGAGAAGGAACTCTGAAGGGAGGTACAAACCCAACTTCGACACTTGGTTTACTTGTAGCACACAATAAACTAACATCCCCGCACATATCGCTAAACACTTTCATCTTAGTAGCCAAGAGTAATACCTCCGCAATTCCTTACACTATCTCTCAGTTTTAACACCAAAATGACTAAATAAATAAGAGAAGAATAACTCTTATGATGTTAACCCTTCTCTCTGTGGAATACACAACTTGCAAGGATGATACAAGAGATTATTATGCAAATGATAATCCAATTCTTCAACATGGTTGGGAGTGGAACAAAGTTTCATACACTTCCTTAAAGTCAGCATCTAAAGCATATTGTTCATAATCTCTTCATGCATTATAGGACTCTCGCTTAAGAATAATCAAGCATCTAACATTAGGTCTGACAAAGATATCACCTTAATTTTGTTAAAAACACCCTTTATAATTTAATAACCAAATGAAACTGTTGAAGAAATCCCATCCATCTCAAGTGCCTAGATTGTTGTAGCTTTGTCTTTGATTGTAAGTATTTCAATGGTTGATGATTTGTGTGAGTAATGGTTTCTTTTCTCAACAAGTAATGCTTCCATTTCTAAACACTTTGAACAAATGCATATAATTATTTATCATAAGTTGAATAATTAATCACAGCATTATTAAACACCTCTGAATGAAAGCAAATTGGCTTACCATACCGGCTAAACCGCTTCCCATCGTGATAATTACTTGTGACCGTCTCGATTTCAAAGGTCATAAATTCGGCGTAAGAACTGGCTACTCGAATCGATCTTTTCTTTCAAAGTATCAAATGCCCGATGTTGCTTGCCTCCCCCATTGAAAACCCTGTTTGATTAATTGTCATAACATGTAGTGGAGTTGCAATGGATGAAAAGTTAGTAATAAACTTTCCAATATTGGGCTGCTCCCAAAAAAACTCCTCTTACCTATGTCACATTGTCGGTCCGGACCATTCCAAAATTACTTTTTAACTTTTTGATGGATCAATTTTTAACTCACCACCACCAACAAAATGACTCCAGAATACAAGTCTTTACCAATTCATTGACAACTTCAAAACAACCGCTCTTTCCTAAACATCCAAAACTCTTTTCACATGTTCAATATGCTCTACCTAGATTTAATCGAAAATCAAAATATCATCTAAGTAGACAATAACAAATCATCCAGAAAAGGCCTTCCACATCATTCATCACTGTGATAAAAGTGCATTGCAAAGTCTAAAAGGCATAACCATCCATTCAACAAACCTTTCTTAGTCTTGCCTTCACGATTCTAACTGATGGTAACCACTCTTAAGTCTAACTTAGTGAAATATTTTGCATCTTTAAGTTGATCTAGTAAATCATCAATAAGTGGAAGAGGATAACGATTTTTAATTGTTATCTTGTTCAAAAGTCTCCGAACAACTTAATAATATCTCATGTTCCATCCTTCTTGGAACCAAACAATCGGAGAACCACATGGCTAAGAAATCGGCACAATTACCCCTTTGTCTAACAACTCCCTAATTTGTTTTAATCTCAACATTTTCCATAACCGACATCTCTATACATACCAATATTAGGGAAGTGGACAATCTTGTTGCAACCGGGACTTCATGTTGTATTCCTATTTTCGAGGTAATCCCTTAGGTTCTTTAAACATATCATCATACTGGTCAACAACTTCAAACAAACTTGATTTTAACTTAGAATCACAACCTTGAAAAAGCTTCATTCTCAACACATCATTTTAGGTTTGATCATTAAGAGAACAAAGTTTTGCTTGCATTTACTAATCTCTTCATTTGCCCTCGCATTAATGACAGATAAGTTCATTTTCTTAGTGTGAGCTCGACAACATACTCAACATTATCCTTAAACAAATGATAATTGTTTTCCCCGCCGAGCAGAATATAGCTTTCCTATCGCATAAATAAGGACTTCCCAAAACAATGCCACATATATCCAATGGTATCACATCCAACTCTACTTCATCAACAAAATTGGCAGTTATGGAGAACCTAAGTTTACACTTCCCGGTTACTTGTAACTTAGCATTATCACATATCCAACCAAGAGGGTAAGGCTTAGGATGTGGACTTGTGCTCCAACTTGTTTCTTAACTGTCTCTTTTGAAATAAGATTAGCTTGTGACCTCAATCAAACAATGTATCAATCTTTGTATGTTTTGAAATGACCCTTATGTGAAACAATTCAATTTTTGTTTTCTCCCTGTTGAGTTACATCGACATTTGCATTACTTGAAGAGCTAGTACTTGCAACAAATGTAATTGGCTACCTTGGTAACCATCGCTAGGATCTTCGCTTCATCACCAGAATCCGAACTCAAATCTTGTACAACATTTGCAACCGCCTTTGACTTCCCTTTGTTGTCAAAATTTTTGGGTCTTCTTTCCGGATGAAGCTTCCAATAGTGGTCTCTTCATCATGGCCATCTTTGAACAAGGTTTACATGTGAACTTTTCACCTCCTTCTTCAATCGTAGCATTCTTTCTTTCTCTCACTTTGTCTTTTGCCTTGAAATGCTTCTCTTCCTTTGGTTATTCCCCTGGTCGAACGCCTTCTTGAAACCCTCATGAGTATCCTTATTTCCCTTGCTTCCAAATGCGTATTCACAAACTTCATCTATATTTGTGGGATTAAACATTAATATAGTGTGCCTCAAATAACTATGCAAAGCTACAATATATTTGAGCAATGTTTCTTGTAAAGACAAATCAACTCCCAAACCAAAGCACACCTCCTAAAATCTTGAGTAAAACTTTGAACATTCTATCCTTTTTCTTGTCTAAAATTATCTCCATTGTTGCTCATTATAAGCTAATGGATGTTCGTTCTCAATTGCAATTATGAAGTCATTCCAAGAAAGCAAAAATTTTCATCCTTTCACTCTTCATGTAGTCTTAGATTCCCACCAAATAAGTGTTGAGCCATCTAATCCAGCTAGCTAACCAACTTTTGCTCATCATCTAAAATTTTGTATTCTAGAATAAACTTCAATTTGCCTTATCCAAGTGACATCTAGCTTTTCAAAGATTAACTTCTCCATTATAAATTCGCAACTCAAATTTTATATCACGTTTTAATGAAGGAATTTGTGAAGGAGTTTTACCATACCATTGGGAATATGTTTCTAACTTGAAGAAGAAGATGATGATGAGGATGATGATGGAGGAGGAGAGGGTGGTGGAGAAGCACCATTCTCCTCTCACCTGGAATCTTGTCACCACCGCCTCCTTTATACATTGAAGGGTTAGAGCTTTCACCCTGCGACATCACGGTTCGCTCCAACATGACCTTCATCATATCTCTCTATATCCGTGATGAGAGTCTGTCTGAGATCTACTTCTTCATCTGTAACACTTTCATGATCTTCTGCATCTGTCATGCTTGGTGAATGTCTTTCTACAACTCGTGGTGAATGAAAACTGCCTACTCTGATAAGAACTTGGCTCCACAAGTTGACCTTTCTCCTCTTGTGAGTTTCAACTCAGGAGCATCGTAAACAAACTTGCAAACAATCGCCTTCAAACCTTTGTGCTCGGAAGGCTACCAAATCCTTGATTCCAAAATCAAAGAAGACTTGATAAACTTGATTAAATTAATTGCAGTGAAATGTTATGTGTTTAATGCAAATGGATCAATGTCATTATTAATAAAGAATTACTTATGTAGAAATGAACAGACGCTAACAGCATAAATCATTGAACATCGACATAAACACAACAACTTGATAAAATAGTTCACCCCTCTCCGGGCTACATCTCCGGTCCAAAATTCAAATGGATCTTTATATTAAATTGCCCAAATTTCTTAAAAACATGTCTTACAAGGCTAGTTCTTCAAATCAACAAAATGCAAATCGGGCTTCAATGGTTCAAGAAAGATCCCAAAAACCCTTTGTCCGCTCTTTCGCACCCGAAATCCATTTAAAATGAGAAAGATACCCTTGAAGCTTCCTTCTTCCCTCTGTCGCCTCTATTCTATTAAAATAAAATTTCCAGGCTTCAAACCTAGCACACACGCCTTTTAAAGCATAAACCAAGACCCGTGACGTTAATCCCTCGTGATCGGGTCCAAACCGTAGAATGAAGCTTAGGCTTCAGCCCCAACTGGCTCCCGCATCGGGTCATATGGCTCACGCTACCATAGGCTTGGTATCAAAGTAGTTAACCTGCTGAAACTCGCCACAAGTTATAATAATCACCAACCACGTGTTACATTCATAAACCAAAGGTTAACAAACCCCGCTATGCGTTTTAATATCCAAACGTTAACATATATGTAATGTTATATACATTGCGCTAGCTGCTAATATTACAATGTGTTATATATACTATAGTCCGTGGACTATATTCAAACCCGCGCCATATATCATATGGTTATATGTGTTATAGTGAAACCATGGGTCGCAAGCTCAGCCCCTACCGCTACTCTTTCCAATAATATAAATACCAAACTTTAAATATATATATATTGGACTATATAACAAGGAACATGTGCAGGACTGTTGGCTAGCGTAGTGTTATGAAAACTTTGGTGTGTGGGGAGGTCCGGGTCCAACCCCGCTACTTCCAAATCCTTTTTTATACAAACACAAACATATAGGCCAACCATATAGTGACACATGTCGCCACGCATCGGGTTTCATCAACGAAATATCCAAACTTCAAACTCAAGCACATCATCAATACACCATGTTTATCATGATGGTACCAAATTCCATGTGGGAATGTAACCACCCACGTTTACATGTACACAAGATCCCAATTTTTTCTTTTACCTCGCTTGACTTTGAGCGGCCAATTCGGCAATCATCTCCATACGGACTCCATTTGCTAAATTAAATATACCGTCGGAATCAGAAAAACGAGACGGACAAAATGGCACTGTTGCCCTAACTGAAAGCACTTTGAAAAATGGAGCACCATTCCCTCGACTATATAACACAGGGTATTTGAGAGGCATTGTGGGGTCCGTATTTGGAAATTATCATCATATTCCATCATCATGATCCATTCTCGCATAGGTTGGTTTTGGTTTCGTTCCATTCCAACAATTTCCATGATTTCCGAATTATTTCTGACATAGTTAATTGAATTCATTGAAGAGGGAATTTTGGGTACATTACTTGGAGGAACCTCTCGCTGTAATAGCTCATTGGAACCTGAGGAGCAACACTACGTAATGGATGGCTAGTGACTCTCTCTCAAGGCCGTGAAGCCACAAGGAGAGATAAGGAGCTTTCAAAGGTAAAGTGGTTAATTAATTAATTAAATATTAATAAAATGAAAGTCACTTTGGAGGGACAAGGTGGGCCAAAAGTATAAAGGACGTGCAAGGGCCTCTTCTCATTCATTCATGTATGATCCATTTGATTGCCTCGGCTAGTGAGCCCAATATTGGGGGCGGTCTTTGAGGGTTTTGACATAACAAACCCTAGAGGACGATTCTGGCAGAAAGATTCCACCTATCTTGTTCTAAGCTTGGTCTCAGATATGCAATACTCTCCCACACCATTCTCCTTAGCTAGATCTACCTCACAGTTGCATGAGGATTCTACATCAATTTCATGTGCAGATAGAGAGGGTGCACCCGCTGAGGGATTCCAAGAAGAGGGGCTCACCATCTTTGGAGAGAGATTCACAGGAGATTGGCTGGGCCATTGAGGATTCTATCACTTGGGTTTTCACTGTAGGTCCTTGGACATCAGATCTAATGCCGGGAGATGGCTCCAAATTATTTCTTGATTAGTGGGGTGAATTGAAGAGAAGTAGGGCGTTTTTGAGATTCAGATATGGTCATTTTGGAGGGGTTACACTCGTGATTTGACCCACACTTACTTCAAGTGACTTGCGCCTCGACCCATATTTCTAGAGAGTTTCAAGCATTTGAGGCCTCCCCTTTAGTTGTGGCCTAATTATCTATGGTTTCAGTCTTCTAGTGGGGTGCACCATTCTGTGGGGGGATTTCAAATCTACAAAGATTGAGAGGGATCTTGAGATTCGGGTCAACTGGTTGTTCTTACCATCACCCAATCTATCATCAGGGCCATTTATTAGGGTGATTGACACTTTTGGTGCCAGGCCGAAGTTATTGAGGGATTTCAACCTTTTATTGGAGTGTGGCATTCTTCATTTGGAGAGTTTGGCATTCATATCCGCTTGTATTGATCTTCATTTCTTATTCGCCAACCTTTGGAGGCATCTTTTTGTATTAGCGGGAGCATTTTGTATCACCTCTTATCTATTGTCTATCTTCAAGCATCCTGGTTGAGCATTCCATTGCATCTTCATTGTAGCAAAAATTTCTATTTTATGAATAAAGAAGAATTGAGATGTTTTGGCTTGTCTATCTTATTGCATATGGTTGATGTATGTTCCATGGTTATCTCTTTCTGTTATTTGCTGCATACACACATATAAACACATCTAAAAGGTAGATCAACAAAGTGTTTGATGAAATACCTCACTCAGAAAAAAGTTTAAAAAAACACCAAAACCGTGATGATCCTTGCATAATGGCTTGGGATCATTACACCATCGAAGTGGGAAAAATAATTTTTTTAAAAGGTGACATTGACTAATTAAGAAAAAAGATTTTTTAAGTGACCCTGAGTTAATAAAGTCAATTTACTTTATTAAAAGGATAAAAGGGTCAACAAGGAAATAAAAGGAGAATGAGGGTGCCTCTCTCATTATACAATTGTTAGTTTTCTAAAAATTAAATTGAGAGAGATCTTGTGGCTTTTAGCTCTTGGGACGAAAAACCCTAGAGACAAAGATTGGTTTCAGTGGTGAGACCATCCACCCTAGTTGGTCATAAATATAAGCTCATTCGTGTCTTTTCATTGTGTTTCATTTGTGACAGAGTTCATCTTATTGTGTTTGATTTATTTTCTTATGGTTGAGTTCTCCATTGGCAGTTGAGTACTTATCCTTGTGAGTCGAGTTGCTAGTGTGGGGAGGTCAAGATTTCTTGAAGGGGTCGAACCATATTGTAGGAGGTCAATTTGGGTATAGTGAGGTTGAGTTCCATTGTAAGGATATCGAGTTTCCTGCCTAGAGTTTGTATCTCCTTTTACTAGAGGATGATTGAGCATAGTGTGGAACTAATATTGGTCAAACGGGGGGGGGTATTTCTCCATCTTGGGAGAGTATTTTCTATTGGGGTTATTTTCCTTGGAGGAGAGTTGATTTACTTCTTGTTGGGGATGATTTGTGCATGCTAGGAAGTCAATTACAAAGGGATGTCACCTACATCATGTTCATTAAGTATTGAAGTCATTGCATTTACATTTGTTGGGCCGAATTCCTCCATCTATAGGATGGTTGTCACATGTTGGGGTCTTTGCTCTATAATGTCACCTATCGGATTATAAATCTCAGCACTTGTAGAGGAAACACACTAGATATAGGCCAGGTTTTTCATTAACTTTTACTATATTATTTCTTGGAGTTTTCTAATGTATTTTGTCATCACAGATATTTAATACAATAAATATTTTAGAGCCTCTACATTGATTTTTTATTACAAATCACAATAGGGTTTAGAATCTCAGATAAATTTTGGATAGCATGTTTGTATACAAACTGATTGGAAAATTGTCTACATCGTAAAACTAAGAAAAATTATCAAAAAAATAGTGGGGACATTACAATGGTATCATAGCCTCATCCTTTCCAACCTGAGGGGGCTTATTATTTCATGAGGCAAGGAGACAAGGGATATATCACTTACAGAAGTAGAAGGTAGTGAGGATCAAAAAATATTTTTCTCCAAGAAGAAGTAGAAGAATAGGACCAACCAGAGGCAAAACCAGAAGGAAACATGGGGGACAACAATAATGAGGATAGGGATATGTAGATCCTAGAGGTTTTAGTCAGTGGGTAGCAACAATTGGTACAAATAATGACACAATTAATTGCTAACACCCAGGAAAATCAAAACCATAGGGGTAACAATGGTGTAGGGGGTTCCAATGGGAACCAAAACCATGGGGGTTTCCAATCATGGGAACAATGGGAATCATGCAGAAGGAAACAAAAATAATATTCCCGCACAATTTTGCACTAGGACCACTGGTAGAATAATTCGTAGACCTCTTATGCCTTAGTTCTTGGGGGATCAACAAACAGGAAATCAAGGGAAGCAAGGACAGACTGAAACCTTTGATGATTATTGGAGGGAGTACCAGGATCTTGGTGAGGATTTCCAGGCAACCATGTCACTATAGGACTATTGTACCATCAAATATAGGAACATACCAAGGGATTTCAACAGGGGTCTGCAAAACATTGATCTCATGTAAAAGCTTGGAAAGTTATCCATTCCTTCCTTCGATTGTTCCAACAAATGCACAGCTAGAGAATGGGTACAGAAGTTGGACACATACTTCCAACTCAACCCTATGGAGAAGGCAGAAGCAATCGAATTCATTACCTTGCACTTGGATGGAGAGGCCCATGAGTGGTGGTACCATGGATTAGTCATTCTAGGACATGCTTGCATTACCTCCTATCTATACTTCACATAGAAGTTGATGGAGAGGTTTTACAAGAAGGATCTAGAATTACATTTCAAGGAGTTGGCACAACTCAAACAGGTGGGGACATTGGATGCCTACATTACAGAGTTCCAGATACTTGCAGTCATGGTGATAGATATATTTGAGCAGAGGCTAGTGATGTTGTTCTTTGAGGGTTTATCCAAGCCACTACATGGTTGGGTGAAATCCTTCAAACCAAATACTCTACAAGATGCCATCATTAGGACATGGGATATGGAGGATGTGGTCCCAAGGAAAAAATCTTTCTCCAAGCCTTTCATTCCCCGGAAAAATGAAGATAAGAAACATTTTCAGAAAGAGTGGATGGGAAAGGAAAACTTGGATGAGGCGACTCATAATGAGTTGAGGAGAAATAAGATTTTCTTTGGTTGCAAAGAGCCTTGGGAACTAGGAAACAGATGCATGGAAAAGGGTAATTTACACTACATAGAGGTGCACTTAGCTAGTGACGAGGAAGAGGAGGAAGTTACAAAGGAACAAGGAAACGATCAAGGAGGCTCAAGTGATGAGCGGCCTTGTGAGGAGGCTAAGGATGTGATTATTTCCAGGCTATTAGGAACACCTATACACAGGAACATGGAAACGATCAAGGAGGCTCAAGTGATGAGAGGCCTTGTGAGGAGGCTAAGGGTGTGACTATTTCCAAGCTATTAGGAACACCTATATACTACATTTTCAGAGTTAGAGGAGTGCTACAAGGACATTGTGTCACAAATTTGATTGATGTTGGGGCGACCCACAACTTCATTGATGCAACATTGGTGGCCAGGAGACACATGGCTACAAAGAACTTCGAGGGGTTAAGTTTGGTAGTGGCTAATTGTTGACGGGCGATATTGACCGTCCGTCAACTGGGAGAGTGGAACCGGTCCGGGGTTGTCTAATAACCCAAGCCGTTTGGAATGAACCACCCTGACGGGTTTAGTGGCTCCGTTAGCCGATCTAAGGTCCTAAGAAAACAAAAAAAAGAAAAACTATTCTAAACTAACTAGTCTAACTAAAACTAACTATTAAACAAACTAATAAACTAATCTAACTAAAACTAACTATTAAACAAACTAAAACAAAATTAACTATTCTATATATACAATCTACTAACTACTACTATACTAACTCTAACTAATTAACTATCCAACTACTAACATAAATAAATCGTATTCACAAAATGTACAATATCTACAATTTACAGATTTAAATAAAACC
>SNQJ01S0043287.1:61116-88555 GCA_010110895.2 Picea sitchensis
GGAGGTAGTGCGCTTGGCATTTGAGGGTGAATTCAGGAAAATGATGGACTTGGGGGAAAAGATACAGAGGGAAACTTGACTCCTAGAGCCCAATTTCATCGCTCTGATCGATGAAGGTGTCTTTAAACCACAACTGTAGCTCGGCGAAGTTAAATTCAGACCTAGTTTCTAATATTAAATAGTCTTTGTCTACTAATGGGATCCGGTCGAGATTGACAGGAGGTGGGAGAAAAGGATTTTCCTCCACATTTGACATTTTACTTTTGGGCGCCATTGATTTCCACCGGTACCTGCACACTAAACACACGTTAGAAGGAGAAAACTATGGTTGGATGAGATGTTGCAGAGGCGAAGGAAAATGAGTCTCTGATACGCAGGGAGTGTGAGTGGAATGTGAAAGACTGAAATGGAGTTGGAATTTAGTGAACGGGTATCCGTTGGGCGAAAAAAGGACAGGTCAGGTGAACAACGGGTATGTGGCTAGTAATAAATGGCCAACAGGTCCTTTAGAGCGTGAGGGTGCAAGGTGAAGGACATCTGATGTGTGTACCCAGTTGACGTGAAGAATGGTGATTGGGAAATGAATGAAAAATATATGAACCGTAACGGTTAGATGGAGGGGACATGCTGACGGGGTCATGAAATGGGACTTGCAAGGGGTGGTTTTGGGGTGTGACATTTCTGGATGGCGGTGGTGAGTTGGAAAAATGGAGCGGTAAATGTTTGGAGTGGGGAGGTAATATGCAATGAGATGATGCCATGTAGGGATGGGGCTTGTCTAGACACTGCTTCATTCTGAACCCCCCCTCCCCCCCCCGTCGTTAAAGGTAGAAAGGTTGGGGGGGTCCGGGATCTCTTGTTGACTGTTGATCTGAAAAAAGCTAGATCAACTATTTTTCCAAACGCATTCTTTAACCATCATGTTGGACACCCCCCCCCCCACCGTTAAAAGTAGAACAGTCGGGGGGGTCTGGAATATCTTGTGGACTGTCCATTTGCACGTCGGTGGGATAACCGTAGATAAGAGTGCACACTTTAATCACTTTTTCGGACACCCCCCCCCCTCGACATTAAAGGTAGAACGATCGGGGGGTTCTGAAAAATCATCAAATCCGTAGATCTAGGCGCCAAAAACTTAGTCGTAGATCTAGGCCCGATCTTTAATCTCTGGGGCACAATTCAGTATATGAGGCAAAAATTAGGCTTAATGACCTTTTATGGGTTGTGTGCACTGCTTCCCTTCCTTTTGTCACCATAGGGTTAGAAAAACATTTCACCATCAAGATCATGCATTTTTCATCGATCATCTTACATATTTTATTGAAGAGAAATTAACTAACCTATGTCCTAACCTACTCATTTGCACCTTTAGCCCAACTTAGACTGTTGGGCTAAGAAAATACTCTACCTTGGGGATATTTGACCAAGATTAGACTATTTGGTCAAATTTATTCACTAACTAACCTAATTACTTGGCTAAGACTAGAAAGTTTAGCCAAGCTTATTCACTAATCCTAAATACTTAAAATTAAAAGACTTGGCCATGTTTAAATTGTATGGATCAATTCATTATCATTTCATGGGGCTTTATCCATTTTCTTTTATGCCCTCTTTTTATTTTTCTCATTTTTTTATTTCTTTTCTTTTCTTTTTTCTTTTCTTTTTTATTTTCTTTGTTTTCTTTTCTTTTTCTTTTCTTTGTTTTATTGAATAAAACAATATCTGCAAGTCAAAAACACTAAAGGAACAAAATTACAATCAGTGGTTGATCCTATAAATTATAGGGTTATAACAGTGTAGAAAGGTGGTTTCTCAAACTAGGATATTTTTCCTCTTTATGGTCTGGTTGGAAGGTGAATGGAAGTTCAATACAACCACCAAAACCTCTACACAAGGTCTATCTACACAGCAACAAGAGGTGGACAAGATAATAGAAGGGCACAGATACATATTTTCCTCACCTACTAGGGCTCATTTGCACTGTCAAGGAAAGCGCTCAATTGATTTGAAACCCGATGCTCCGCTACCTAAAGTCCATGTATATAGGAGTTCTATTATGGAGAATGAAGAAATCAAATTCCAACTCCAAGAGATAATTCTATAGGGACACATTAGACAAAGCTCCTCACCTTGCAGGGGCCCAATTATTCTGATACAGAAGAAGGACAAGACATGGTGACTTTGTATTGATTATGGATCCCTGAACAAGATCACATTAAATAACTAGTACCCAATCCCACAGATTAACGATCTTCTTCATCAACTCAAGGGTGAAATTTTTTTCAATAAGATTGATCTGAAGTCAAGTTACCACTAGGTTTCGACTGAGAAAACCGATGTATGGAAGGAAAGCTTAAAGTCTAAAGAAGGTCTCTTCGAGTGGTTGGTCATGCCTTTCAGATTGACTAATTCCCCGACCACATTCATGTGAATGATGGATGATATATTGCGGACATTCACAAACTCCTTTGTGGTCGTATATCTCGGTGACATCCTCATCTTTAGAAAAACCTGGGATCAACATTTGAAGCACGTTCAACAAGTCTTCGACACCCAATGATAGAACAATTTATATGCCGATTTGGAGAAGTGTTCCTTCAACATGCAGAGAATCCAATATTTGGGATACATTGTGGATGATCAGGGTGTGCATGTGGATCCATCCAAGATCTAAGTCATCTACGATTGGCCAGCCCCAAAGACATTGATTGATCTTCGTAGCTTCTTGGGATTATCCAACTTCTACCACAATTTTGTGTTGGGGTTCTCTCATATCACTTGGGCCCTAAGCCAGGTGAACAAGGGTGGAGGGAAGGCCAAATTTGTTTGGTTCGCGTCACAACAGAAAGAATTCAAGGATTTAAAATCTGCCTCTTATCAACACTAGTCCTTATTCTTCCATACCTACAACAACCATTTGAGATTGAGACAGATGCTTTAGATTATGCTATCAATGTATTCCTCACTCAACATGGGCATCTGATGGCCTATCACAGTGAAACACTATCTGATGTTGTTCACGGATACCCCATATATGACAAAGATATGTACTCTATTGTGTAGGAATGTCGACAATGGAAGCATTACATTATGGGGAAGGAAAATATCATCCACACTGATCACAAGCCTCTGTAATTCATGCAGACATGAGGAAAGTTTCAAAATGACTACCATCAGAAGTGTTCCAGGTACCTGCAACAATTCCACTTGAACATCAAGTACAAGAAGGGAAGGACCAACCATGTTGCAGGATGCCTCAGTCGACCCCTTATTTTGGCACTAACCACAATTCTTAAGTCATGTGGGAATGCAACCTCCATGTGGCCACAATTATACAACAATGAATATGACTTTGTTGCTACCTATCAGACATTGATCATAGTAAAATCAGTTCCAGACTTTCATCTCCAAGATGGAATGGTGTGCCATCTAAGCCATATATGTGTTCCTTCAAGCGAGCGTGCAAAGTTGATTTGGGAATCCCATTACAGTTATGTGGCAAGACACTTTGGCATGGAAAAAACAATGGTAATACTGCAAAATCATTTTTATTGGTCGAAGATTCGATAAGAAGTCCACAAGTATATCATATCTTTCACTTCATGCACCATTTCCAAACCCGTTATTGGAACACATATATATTTCTAAACTTTAGACTTTAAATAGATTCCATTCCCATTTAAAATAAAAACAACATGCACTTGATTCTCACCGTCGATGAAGTCTTCCATCTAATCCAACGATCCTAATCTCTTAGGAGTTATGGAGTCACCTACTCGTTAAAGAGTCAAATCACTAAAGAATACTTCGGAGTTTTGTACTTCAGGCATTTCAACATGCCCCACCTTCAAAGTCCCAATACGTGAAAAGCGTTTGATCCTAGTCACCATATACACATATACCTTTCTAAAATTTAACACGTCACTACAGGAAGCAGCCCTTCGGGAAAACGACAAAAGATCTAACTTGGAAATCTACGAAATGTGAAGTCCTGAAATATTAAACCTTGGTTAAATAAACTAATCTCAATTAAAGGTAATTAATAGCTTCACACACTCAGAGTTCGAATATCCACCATCCATCGCATCCTAAATTCATGAAACCCGAACTCTTGAAATGTCTTAAGCATTAAACAGAGTTAATTACAGATTAAATACAATTAGCGAATAATCAATCACTTCGTGGTTTCGAGCTTCGAAAATCATATATCAAGATGTTATCGGATACCCCGAAGTCCAAAGGCCCGAAAAGAATTAAGGTTAAATATGATTAATTAACAGGTTAAACACTATTAGCTCATGTTAATTTTTCGTTGAATCATAGTTCCGGTAAATTCAAATTTCATCTATGCATATCCCGATCACGAAATACCAAACATTAATGGCATTAATGGTCGATCTAGGGAAAAAAAATTCAAATAAGATCTCGGATCACCGCCCAAAATATTTTCATTAAGGAAAGTAAACACATTGTCAGTAAAGGTATACACAAATTGATGCATTTAAGGTGAAAAATATATTGCATTCTGAATTCCATTCGCGTTTTTCACAGAGAAAGCTTTAGCAAGATAAGAAGTTTTGCGCATTTGTTGTGACATGTAACACAGTGCTAAGTTTACTACTATCATCGCTCCATGGAAAATGGTTAAAGCGACTGGTGAGATCTCGAGCCAAAACACACATGTCCTCTCAGACACATCATCGAGAGCTATGGAGACCATAAGAACCTGGACGCAGGTCTGTGATATCCTACAATATGAGTTGATCAACTGTCCATAAGAATCATATTATGAGGGGACCGAAACTCGGGTGACGAATCTCAAATATGTATCCCAATCAGAGCTGCATAAGATAGCCACACGACCAAGGCTCATGCTGTATAACTAAATGATAGGTTGGGCCTTAGAGAACGTCGACGTCTCAACCAGGACCATCCACAATTCATAGAAATTTGTTTTTGGATATTTCCGACTAGACCATATCCAAGTGATGTACAAATTGTCCCCAACATTCAAACACAGTTATAATGCCTCTTTCTTGAAAGAGTTCGTTGAAGAAGAGTTCCCACAAGGTGTAAGGAATTATCCTGACTTGATCAAGGATTGGTGGGCACGCCCTGAGAAATTCATAGCAGACACCCATGGCATATATGTCACTGTATCATTAGACTCTCATATGATGTATGTGGCCATGATGTAATGTAGACTTTTCAAGAAAGATAACTCTACTCACTTCCTGTTATCATGGGTACCGCTCATGCACGAAGTTGCAGAGGGTTTTTATTTCAATTGGGCCAAGATATTATCAGACAGTTTGGCAAGGGAAATCATTGAATATCAGTCATTGAAATCCAAAGGACGACCCACCACATTTTACATGTCGGCATACCTTATGGATGTCGTTTGTTTTATGACACCATTTCCTTTGATGGGCTAGAGCTAGACTCTGACCAGCACTGAACCAATACATTTATATCACTCCAAGTTGTGGGAGGATAAAGTGAAGGACTTCTTCTACAAAATCTGCAACTATGTAGTGGTGTCGATGCATATTTCCCACCTCCCAGGATTTCAGACCATATACTGGCCAACCTGGGAAAAATAGTGGATTCTTATATTGAGGAACACTTATCTTACATCAAGATATTTGGGTGTTATGTTCCTCCGCATGCCTTACCAATATTCCTACCAGATCAATTGGTGTGTCGAGAGGTAGCCCATTAAACTATGCTAGGAGGAATCAGTAAAGATCTCAAGGCAGCGCAGAAAAAAGTGTGGCCCACTTTTCCTTTGCAGGCTGGTACTTTTTCACTGTTAGATTTTGGCCACTCAAAGGTATAGGCCGCATACCTAAAGGACATTAAGCTTGTAAACATTGAATTCAAGAAACACGATCCTCAGAAGGTCATAGGAAATCATATGGCTCTTTACAATTTGAAGATATATGAGCATAAAAATTCCCCATAGGATGAGATATTCTGAGGGGAAATATCTTATCAGGAAGTGTTGAGCCAAGTCCAAACTCTGGTTCCAGATGAATTAGCCGAGTTCTATAATTTCCAGAGACACCGAAGAAACATTCTGCCCAAGGTCTTACAGGGAGAGGTTCTGACATCTCCATCCACTCAAGAAGTTGGGATCCAGAAGTTGGAAGTGGGAAGTTATAGTGGACTAGACACTCAGGAAAATTTGGTGAAAGTGGAGGTTTTGACACAGAGGGAAAATAATACACCATCAAATCAACCTAATGATCAAAATAAAGCTCAAACTGAATTTTTGATGAAAACGAGAGAGGATGCACTGCTATCTACACCATAAAAGTCGGCTACTAATACAATAGGGAAACCACAGACCACCCAAATAGGTGATCCTATTATGTCTTTGACCCCTTTACAGATCAGTCAGGGGAACCCAAGTGCAGAAGTAGTGTTTGTAGAAGATCTTACTCCCATTTCGGTTGAAGAAATGCCCCCTTATGACTTCTTCTTCAACAAGAAGAGGAGGGTTGTATTAAAAAGAGAGATGCACCAAAAGGAGGGTGCGACTGTCAAGAGGCTCAAGGTGTTATGTGATGGACATGCCTTAGAGGAGGTGGAAATCACTATGGAAGTGGCTGGCTCATTGGGATCTTTTACCGCAACAAAACGGTATTTAGTTGGGAATCTGAAGGAACAATTGAAACAAAAGGACATGTTGGTAAGTCAGATGCAATGTCAACTAAAGGCAATGGAATAGAGTGTAAGAGATGAGATGAATAGGGTTTTCACCAAATTAGAGCCTGTGACAAACACAAAATTTAGCAACTCAAGTTCAGTCTCGACGAAATGCATAATAATTCACAGGAAAGTAGAGAATTGACCATTCCGCAAGGAGAGTTGGTTAAACAACTACAAGCCAAAATAAACTTGACTGAGAACATGGCAGTATATATGGCGGTTTTCCAAGATCAGGCATTGGAGGTGCGCGAGAAACTAGAATCAGCACAGCAAAGCCTTTTTACTAAGGTGGAAGCTGTCCAAAACCATTATCGGGTGGTGGACCAGTCTTTAAATAACATTTACTTAAAGGAGAGAGAGGCTATTGCAGCTCAAACTACTTTCTAGGAGGTAGTTGTGTCATCAACAAAAGAGGAAGTAGCCATGGTCTCTAAATTGTGTCTTTCGAAACAAACTTGAGGTGACATAATAATGAAAACCTGGGAGGCCAATTTAGTTGAAAGTAAAAGGTTAACCTGGGAGGTGAAGAAAGCTTGTGAAGAAGCATGTTCCTCACTCAACAAAGAGACACTAAACATTGAAACAGATAGTATCTCTGAATCCCTGGGACAAATCGATATAGCGAAGAATCAACTTGATTCCAAGACGAGTATGGAAGAAGTCTGGGCCGAAATCCTGCAATTGGAACGAATTGAAATTATCCAGATTAATAAGTGGATAGTCAATCCCAGTCTGAGGCTACAATCTATATCTTTAGAAGCCAAGAGAATGGAAGATAGGATTCCTCACATAGAAATAAATTTATATACTTTCGAGACGAATGACACAACAACGCCTTCCAGGTTAGTGGTTCAATTCATAGGAAGATGTGTTCAGTGCGTCGAGCAAGGGAAAGCCAACACATCTGGGAACAAATGAGACCACGTGGGCATGTCATGTATATAGGTCATGATTAAAGGCTAGATGTTTCTCAGCTGGATAATAAGAAGGAGAAACGTCTCTGCCAACAGATGAAGGGACAAAGAAGATGGGAGTGAAACTCTTCGGATTTTACATATTGTAATATTTATTGTTTTCAAATTATGAGAATTCCAACCGCTTAGGGTTGAGAACATTTTTTATAAATACATAGTCTAAAGAATTAACACATGTTGCTTCTTTCCATATTGTAACTAAGAAAACTCATCCTTTTGTGAGTATTAATACAAGTGCAGACATGGATTCCAAATTTTGTGTAGTTTGAGTTATGCGCTCCTTTTTGTATTCCATATCTCTAGTTTTCTTTATGTCACTCCTTGATAAGTGAGTGGTTGCAATTTAGTACAACATATACTGTAATCACGTTTTATCGGTTATTTGATAAGCAAGCAGTTTTTCCTCTATATTTGCTATTAGTAAATACAAGACATGCAAGCTACTTGAATCATTGTATCTTAAATCCTTTCAAGGGTGCATTCTATATTTTCTTCTATTGTGAACAAGGTAAGATTCACTTTTCATTGCTGCCTCATTTTGTTTAACAGTTTTGTAAGTTTCTCCCGCATCACTTGATTTTATTATTCAACTCAGACGACGAAACATGGCCTCTATCCTATTTAGTTATTAATTTCATTTGAGGGTTAATTCTTATATAATTAACGGAAGAAAAAGCACCTTTTAAAACATTCCTTAAATTCTTGATGCCTGGCATTATTCTTTGAGCCTTAAGTTTAATCTCAGGAACAACACCCGCCATCAAGAAATAGGGGATATACACCCCTCTGCCTACTCTTGATACGCCTTGGGAGTCCATCTCCTTGGATTACATTTCCAGTCTACCTTCGACCAAGAATGGTAATGACTGTGTCTTCATGGTCATTGATCAATTCTATAAGATGGTATTTTTGTCACCCTGCAAGAAGAGTATCACAGCCGAGGCCACCGCTAAGTTCTTCTTATACTTTGTTTGGGTTCATTTTGGGCTCCCATGGACTATTTTTTTCGATCAAGACAGTATGTTCCTAAGTACTTTCTGGTCCAGGCTATGGTTGATGATGGACACCAATATGAACAAATCGACTACCTTCCACCCACAAACTGATGGACAAATAGAAGTATTCAAGAGGATGATTGTGCATATCTTCAGTATGTACAATTCCAAACATCTATGCACATGGGATGAGAGCCTTCCTTATGTTCAACATAGCTACAACTCTATCGGCCAGATCCCTTTCCAGGTGTGCTTGGGGTCCCATCCATTTCCTCCCATTGATGTAGCTATGCCCATTGCAACTACACAGGAATATTCCTCCCATGTTGAGACCAAGGTTGATCAAGTAGCCAAATTTGTTGAGAAAATCCAACACATCCAACAAAAAGTTCATTATATTTTGCATAAATCCAACACCACGATCAACATTGGGTACCACACAAATTTTAGGTGGGAGATAAGGTATGGTTAAATTTGTATAAAGAGCGCCTCACATGATCCCATTAGAAGCTTTGCCCATTCCGATATAGGCCTTACATTGTCACCAAGGTTGTGGGTGAGAATGATTTTGAATTTAGTATTCTCCCTTTCCTTGGTTTGCACCAGATATTTAATGTGGAACTACTTTGACCATATTTTCCACCTCTCCTGGACACTTCGGATGCGGTCGAGAACTTGGCCCCTACATAATTCAATCCTGAATACATTGAACATGCAAAAATTGATCAGATCATGGACACCAACACGAAGGGAACCCGCCAATAAAACATCCAACTCTATCGGGTTGTCAAAGCAAGGCAGCTGCTTCGCTAGGGTAAGTGGCTCACTAGGAGTCAAATTCAACAAAAGTTTCCCCATCTAATGGAGGAACTTGACGCAATCAGACGCAATCAGGACCATTTCTCCCTAAGGGGGGAGGACCGATCCAGGTGGATACTAGTGGCCACCCACTTGTTCCACTAATTCAAAATGGTTCCACACATTGGCAATTTTTCTATGGTTTTTTGAGTCCCAAACTTCTGAGGCCATTTAAGGCCCTAAACAACATTTTATTGGCGTGACAATGCCTAACATGTAGCGAAAGTCATATAATTGGTTAAACGGAATGTGTACTTCTTGGATAGACCTTTCTGACGTGGTACTGAGTGCCCCAAATGGAAATCGTATGCAAAAGTTGTGCCCCCAAGAAGCTGACGTATCAACTAACCACATCGAGGCCCACACAACTTTTGGCGTTTCATCTTCTAGGGTTAGGGTTTTGGATGTTTAGGGTTTTTTCATTGATGCTTTATGTTAAAAGGCATTTTTGGTCTCTTTTTAATTAGCTTATTTCGAATGAGCATAACCGACACATCTCTCTCTTCAGGGATAAGCTACCACCATTCTAGATACCTTGTTTGATTTGCATTTTACAGTCTTTTTGTATTCCAAACAATCATTAATAGAATTTGAGTTTAATTTTATTATTGTGTTTCTTGCAATATCTTTGTGTGTTTCGTTGTTATATCTCTACCTTCATTTCGTTCTCAATATAATCTAGATAAGTTATTGTCATTTTTGTCATCATTATTATTGATGTTAATATTGTCACATATACTTTTATTTGAGTCTTCTTGTCACTCACATTCATTTTGTTGCATTTTATTTAATACCCTTCCTTTCTTAAAAAACACATCTATTTGATGTTATACCAATTTACATATGTGCTAAATAATTTAAGCATTTGATGCAACATAGAGTTTGCAAGGATTGGATGGCACGAAAAAAATCCAAAAAATTATAAACAATTAAAAATATATATAAAATATTTTTAATTATTTATCGACAAGTTCATTAAATAATTTATAACACGAATATTCCACACATGATAAGAAATTTTTTATTACACAAAATTATAGAGTTTTCTTCCATTTTTGGACTATTGCCCTTTGTGAATTTGAATCTCTCTCGTATATCCAACACTAGTCAAACCCATTGTTTTAACTAAAAACAAACTCAATTTGAATTACCAAGGTCTTACTATCAATTCCTTTAGTCCACGTACGCAAGTTGGGTATCCAATGCATAGTGTTGGTAAGCATAAGTGAAACAATAATGTGACCTAAAGGGAAAATACCCATTAAAATCCTTGTTCATTTTTTGATAGGTCCTATGATGGCAGCCACACATTAGTGAATCGTTGAATTCAAAAAAGCTTAAAGGGATTTTGATGAAGTTAACCAAAAATATCAAATTGCATAAAATGTAGCCATGCATCATCACATAATATATTTTGAGAAAGTTTGGAGAAGTTTTGGCAAAGTGTTCTATTTTTTTTTATTATAAGTCATCCATCTCACAACAATGCAACATATATCAAACACCTATGTAGACACAAGCATATCACCACTTGTCTTCCATCCATTTTCTAAAAAAAAAAAAATTAGGAAAGAAGCTTCTTTAAGTTTGTTAAAGAGTTCTCAAGTAAATGAGCATCACGAATGATTGGTTAATGAATCATATATACTTGCACAAATTATGATTCAATCAATCTTCAATATGTGTAGCTAAGTATGACTCACATTCCTCACCGTGTACTTGTAGATCAACACCACCTATGTGACCATTTCCTTTTTGAGAGATATTGCCACATAATTCGAATTGTTCACCCTTTATCTACTCATACTTATTTGTTTGGCCATTAAGGATAAATAACTCAAGCTTGAAATATTATTAACCTAAAAGAAAAAGAGATTCAAATAAATGGGGAATGCAAATGAAAGTTATGATTTGCCCATGTAGGATCACAGGTTCACCAAAAGAGATTCAAATAAATGGGGAATGCAAATGAAAGTTATGATTTGCCCATGTAGGATCACAGGTTCACCAAGAATTCCCTTGCATTAGACTACCCTCCCAAGAAATTTTGTGAGCATCTTGTTCACATAATTAGTAAGGAAAATCCATCTAGTGACCACCCAAAATGACCCTAATCCATCTCAAAACCCCACGTGTCTTCATTCACAACCATGTGCTTTCACTTTAACAAAAAAATATTTATAACCTTGTAACTTTGTGCATTTATAAAATCTTTCATCCAAAATTTCTTCAATCACGTTAGGCTACTTGTTTAGAATTGTCTTGGTCCATTTTGTTTCTTGTGCATCTTTAGGCCTATTATCAATACCGTCTTGATATTCATATAAATTAGAAATATCGAAGATGTGAGAAACATCAAAACCACTTGGCAACTCGATTTTATAATCAATGTTCAAGAATTTATATGAAATCTTGAACTATTAGATCTTCTTTGGTTTTAAATTGTTAAAAGTCACTTAAGGAATATCTCATTCCTCAAATGAAATAACACTAAATCTCGTTAAGCAAAACTCTTATCTCTTCTTCTCAAATATATATTTGTCGTATACTTTTGATATGTTTGTTGCAACCATTCATGAACCTGTATATTTACTTTCCTTATGTAATCAACAAAAGACTCTGCATCAAAACTTCTCAAATTTGTATCCAACAAAGTCAACAAATCATTTACCCCCTTTAGAGATCTTCCAAACACAACTTGGAATGCACTCTAACCTATAGATACATTCACATAATTGTTATATATTAATTCTTCATGCACCCAGACTAAATTGAATTGTGTCATTTTCTCTCCACCTAAACTTCTCAACAAATTACCTCAATATTATTTACCATTCAATCTCCCCCCTTTATCTATGGATGATAGAAAAAAAAAAAATTGCAATCTTGTGCTCATTTTCTTTTGCAAACTCCTCCAATAATTGTAATACCCCTAGGTCGAACCCAATTGTAAACGTAAATGCAAATGTACTTAAGTTGGTGAGTTGTTTGATATCATTTTTGTATGCACCTTCCATGGTATAGTGCGCACATGTACTACGCACTAAAACGATGAAGTGTGCACATTCCAAGATACCGCGCATGGCCAACTTAAGTGCGCACGATTTTGAGGCCATGGAGCTTTTATGTATATGTTGTGTTTTATAGGCTGGTGATCCAGTTATATAAGCTAGGAGGCTTATGTTTTGAATTAGACCAGAGAGCCTAGATGCTAAAGGCCAATGAGCCTATTTTTGTATATGCCTTATCATTAATATAATACATCGTTGCATGTAGAGTGATCGCGATAAAAGAGTATGGGGGACTAAACTCCACTAGTTAGGGAAAGGGGGGGGGGGCTAAAAGTTAAGGAAAGGGGCTAAGTTAGGGAGCTTAAGCCAAAAGGGAATATTATATTAATATTCTTTAAAGTATAAAGTATGGATAATTATTTTATCCTAAGTTCTAAGGATGGGGACAAGTGGGCCAAAGAATCTCCCAACATGACAAGTGTCAAGTTGGGAATATGCATACATATAGTTTGGACTTAGTTCATTTTCCATGCATTCATTCATTCCATCGTCATCCACTCACTCATTCAGCTGTCCTATGTACCTTCATATACCTGTATCCACACATGTACCTGTATTCGTACCCATACTTGTATTTGTACCTAGTTAGCTTGGGAGTTGGATTGAAGAGGCGAGTTGTCAGGCCCATGAGCAATTTCTCTCTAGGTGAGAGAATTGTTGGGAATTGATTTCCCAAAGGTGTCAAACTACAGCTACAGGGCTCTGAGACTTCCTGTCTGGCCTGTTGTTGAAGCCCTAGAAGGGAAGTGGGGCAGTCGAGGGACTGTTGAGCAGAGAAGGGGCACACTTCCTAGGGTGGGACATGCATGTGGTGAATGAGGAACTATAGGCCGTTAGTTTGAGTTGGCACCTGTGATGGAGTCCTTCATGTTGTATGAGATACATCAACCGGGTTAGGAATCCCCTTTACCCAGGTGGAGTTTAGTCCCAGCTCGGGGGTGACCACTTCTGAGAGTGATGAGCAGCGTGGTATAAGGTTGGGAGGTTCGTAGAAGGTCTGCACACAGTTGGTGATATTTTTACCAAGAGAAGTGTCAATTGTGTGTTAAATTACATGTTGCATTATTATTTGTGTGTTTAATTTTATGGGGTTTTCCTGTGTGTGGTTTATACCTGTCTTTTTATTTATGGTTATTGTCTGTCTATGCTGCATGTATATGTTACTGTTATTTCCATATGAATATGTGCATTTACATAGTGTATTTTTTTGTTTTAAGTTTTATATTTAAAGTTCTACAAGAGTTTATGTGTGTATATGTTTTAATTTGCATACAGTTCGAATTTTTTTACGTGGCATAGCCCAGTTGGATTCTAGGGATGTTACAATATGGTATGAGAGCTCCAATTTTCAACATTAAGCTTGGATGGGCCGATAAAGTTTAATTGAAGCAAAATTTCATTGAGGATTGATTTCGAAGTGGCCTAATTTCAAGTTACAAAGCGTCCATGGTAAAAATTAGAAGCAATTGTGTGGAATTTGGGAAAAACCCCAATTTTTGTTGTTAAATTCATGGGGAAATTGAGAAATTTGGCCAAGTAGTGAGATATTTCTAATTTAATATATGTTCTAGCAAATTCAAGCCTAGAATTGGTTGAATTTGAAGTTACAGGGAAACCATGACAGATGGAGTGATATTAGTTGATTAAAATTCTCAATTCATGAATTGAGTTTGGGAAAAAATTGTTCTAGAAATGTCAACCAACAATGATTTGTTGTTGCAAAGGTTGAATTGTTGTTATTAGGGTGAAATTAAACAAATTTCATAGTTGCAGAATGTCTATGGTGAAAATCGGGAAAAAGTTAGGCAAAAGCCCCAATTTCTGCAGCGGAATTCACGAGGAATTGTTGCGCATAAAAATGAATGTGTGTAGGTGGGCGCACTAAAAATGCATGATGCGCAATGAAAAGCTTGTGATATATGGAAAAATATTGGCGCGCGGGTGCGCGTGCTAAAATTTGGCGTTGTGTAGTGCAGAGTGGCATTGTGCGGAAAAATATTGGTGTGCGAGTGTGCACACTAAAATTTGGCTCTACACAGTGTAGAGTGGCATTGCGCGGAAAAATATTGGCGTGCGGGTGTGCATTCTAAAATCTGACGTTCCGCAGTGCAGAGTGGCATTGCATGGAAAAATATTGGCGTGCGGATGCACGCGCTAAAATTTGGTGTTGCGCAGTGCAGAGTGACATTGCATGGAAAAATATTGGCGTGTGGATGCACGCGCTAAAATTTGGCGTTGCGCGGTGCAGAGTGGAATTGCACGAAAAAATGTTGGTGTACGGGTGCGTGCACTAAAATTTGGCGTTGCGCAATGCAGAGTGACATTGCACGGAAAATTATTGGGACGTGGGTGTGCGCACTTAAAAATTGGCACTGCGCAAAGCAGAGTGGTAATGTGCGAAAAATATTGTCACGCGGGTGTGCGCACTTAAAATTTTGCACTACGTAGTGCAGAGTGGTAATGCGCAAAAAATATTGGCGCGCGAGTGTGCACATTTAATTTTGGTGTTGCGCAACGTAGAGTGATAATGCGCGGAAATTTTTTGCGCGTGGGTGTGCGCACTAAATTTAGCATTGCGCAGTGCGGATTGGGTGACACATGCATAATACTAGTGTGTGCGATGTGCACATGCATAATAATGGTACACATGGTGTGCATAGTATTAACAGAGTGCAGAGGAATTTTGTTGGCGCACGCGCAATGTGGGTAAATGTTGTCGTGTGATAGTTTAGTTAATAGTGCATGTGGAGTACTGGTGTGTGGTGGGGGCGTATTAAAATTTGGCATGATGCAACGCGTAGAGTAAAATGCGCGGGGCACAAAAAAATTGCGCACAACAGGTATTAGTGCAAGAACCAAAATTGCACGCAAAATATTAGTGCGTGACACAAAAAAATTGTGCGCAACAAGTATTAGTGCAAGAACCAAAATTGTACGCGGTGGATATTGGCGTGCGAAAAAAAAGTATTGTGCACCAGTTATTGGCATGAAAAATAAGTGATCCACATTAGTTATAGGTGCGTGGAGCATGCACTACCTTATGGTATTGTTGTGCATGTTAAATATGGGTGTACAGGCTCAAATTTGTGTGCGCGAAGTCGTTTGGATGGTCTACAAAAACAGAAAACCAGTGAATTTATGAAAAAGTTTATACTGTTTGAAGTTCATGTTTTTGTAGCAATTTTTTAGGCCCTAATGAAAGATCTCGGAGAGATCTTTCTAATGGTGTAAATTGTTCTTCAAACGGATCTTTTATGAGGAAGTTACAAGACAAACAATGAAGAGTAAATTTTAAGACCCAACTAACTTTGAAGGGCCATAACTTTCTGCTCCGGAATCAGATTGAGGCGCAAGAGTAGTCTATGGAAAGCTATTGAACCATATAATATATTCCTACAGATTAATTAAATTTTTGGGCATGTTAAAAAAATTTAATATGGCAGAGAAGGTACATTTAGCATTCCATACCAAAAACACTAATTGGCATAGAACTTCAGCAGGTTGTAACTAGAAGCCCAGAACCCAGAAATAGGTGAAACTTGGACAAACTGTCCAAAATATGTATATGAAGAAACCCAATTAATATCCTACTAAAAATCCAATGGATTAGGTGCAAAAATGCATAATTGTACCAAGTTGAAGAGTGAACAGAAAAATTAATGGACAATTTTCAAATAACCATAACTTTCTTCTCAAGACTTAGAATTGAGCATGGAACAAGGTGTTGGAAAGGTCTTGGACAAAAGAATATAATTATTAACCCAAAAAATTAATCTAGGCAATCAACTTTTCAGGAAATCAAAAGAAATAATTCTGATATATTATTGAACCAGAATGGTTCATATTTTTCATGAAATTGTTGAAACAATTAGTCTGACAAAGTTCTGTTGGCTGCAAATTTTTCAGAGTTAACAACAACTAGATTAGATAAGGATCAACAAAGAGTGTAGGAGGAATGGAATATGCACAGGGGTCTTATAGCTAAGAATATGAGATCATAGGGATGGATGTCCATACGAGCATTGAAGGAACAAACTCCAATGGACATGGAGAAGGAAGGGATGAAAACATGAATATGGTAGAGACCATTAAAAATTTTCAGAAGGATGTCCAAAGAAATAAAGATGATAATGAAAGGATTATTATAAACAAGAGGAATTTAACATGAAGTTAATGCAGAACTTGAACAGAATAGAAAAAAAAAATGGATAACAAGAGTGGCTCAAGCAAATCAGGAAGTCACAGGTCTCCTGATGAGAAAAGAAGAACCATAAGTGTTAGCATACATCACCATCACTCCCTGAGGAATTCCAATAAGAGAGAACCCAACAGCTCAAGTCCATCCCCTGTTAGGAACCATAAGAGGTTTGGGGTGAATGAGCTACGAGGAGAAATGAACAAAATCAAACCTCCTACATTTGATGGTGAGCACAAGAAGGATGAAGATGAAGAGACATGGTTGTTGGTCATGAGGAAGTATTTTCAATTGCATAATTATTCTTCTCATGCAGAAGGAATAATTGTCATATATCAACTCAAGGGAAAGGAATCCATGTGGTGGGATCAACTTGTGCAGGTGGAGCACATTAAAGAGAAAAATATTACTTGGAGGGAATTCAAGAATTATTTTGAAAGGAAATACTTGACTAAGAGATACTCTGATAAGAAAATGAACGAGTTATTTGAACTCAATCTTGGGAGTATGACCATAGATAAATATGAAATAATGTTTTTAGAACTGTTGAAGTATGTTTCTTTCATCAAGGATGAGACAGTTAATATTCAAAGGTATTTGAGTGGATTGTCATCATTCATCAGTGAAAAAATACAATATGATGATCCCAAAACATTGGAGGAGACCTAAGGTGAGTTAAATGCCTATATGATCAACAAAAAGCAAGGCCAACTTTCCAAAAAGCATGGGAAGACAAAAAGAAATTCAAGATGGATCATAGGAAGAAGGGAAATAAGCCACCATTCTTCAGAAATAATCCATGGGGAAAACCAACTTCTAAAGAACCCAGAATGATTGAGATAGGGGGTCAAAGTCCAAGGAAGCCACCTATTCAATGTTGGGGTTGTAAAGGAGATCATATGTTTATAGATTGTCCTCAGAGAGGTGAAAAAGTGAAGATTTTTCACAATGTTCAACAAGCTGAAACAGTGGAAGACATGGGAAGAAATGTACCAAGGTTCTATGCAGCCTTGGACAACAAGCAACCAGAGTATCAACCACATATGATTGAGGTGGAAGGTATGATCAACAACCAAAACATTGTTATTTTAATTGATTCAGGAACTAGTCATAGTTATATAGATCCTAAGATGGTGGAAAGTTTACATTTTGCAAGAAGCAAGCATGAAAAATCTTGGTTGGTGTAGTTGGCTACCGGAGCCAAAAGAAAAGTTAATGAGATGGTTAAGTCATGTCTTATGGACATGAATGGACTGAACACCAGGAAAGATTTGAACATCTTTCCTTTAGGTTCCTATGACTATCTAATTGGGATGGATTGGTTGGACCAACATCATGTTATCCTAGACTATCATAACAAGGAATTTACTTTCTTGGATGACGAAGGGAACCTAAGGACAGTGCAGGGAATTCTCAAGGCAGTAACCATAAGAGAAATTTCAACATTGCAGCTGAAGAAATGTTACAGAAAAGGGTGTCAAATATTTGTAGCAAATATGGAAGAGACACCTAAATATAAGGTGTCAAATATTGAAGATTATGCAGTCCTAAAAGAGTTTGAATATGTGTTTAAGGAAATAGCAAGATTACCCCCTAAAAGAGACATTGATTTCTCCATAAATTTGATTCCTGGAGCAGCTCTAGTATCCAAGACTCCCTACAGGATGAGTACACCATAATTTAAGGAGTTGCAAATGAAACTTGAAGAGCTCTTGAAAAAGGGGTATATACACCCAAGTGTGTCACCTTGGGGTGCCCCAGTTTTATTTGTGAAGAAAAAAGATGGAACATTGAGATTTTGCATTGACTTTAGTCAGTTGAACAAGGTAACTGTGAAGAATAAGTATCCTTTGCCAAGGATCAATGACCTCTTTGATCAACTGAAAGATGCAAAAATATTCTCCAAGATTGATCTTAGGTCAAGTTATCATCAAGTAAAAATTAAAGAAGAAGACATCAACAAGATTTCTTTCAGAACAAGGTATGGTCATTATGAGTTCACAATGGTGCCCTTTGGATTATCAAATGCACCAGTTGTCTTCATGTGTTTAATGAATGGTATTTTCAAAGAATACTTAGATAAGTTTGCCATTGTATTTTTTGATGACATTCTTATATATTCTAAGCCAAAGGAAGAGCATGAACAACACTTGAGGATGGTATTACAAGTATTAAGGGAGCATCAGTTGTATGCCAAATTGAGCAAGTGCTCATTTTAACAAAAACAAATTCATTATTTGGGACATATCATTTCAAAGGATGGGATAACAGTGGATCCTGAGAAGATAGAATCCATTAGAGGATGGTCAGCGCCAAAGAATGTGACAGAGGTCAAATCATTCAAGGGCCTTGCAGGATACTATAGGAGATTTATTGAAGGATCCTCAAAGATTGCACACCCAATCACTTCCTTGCAAAAGAAGGGTGTGAAGTTTCAGTGGACATTGAATTGTGAAAAGAGTTTCCAACACTTGAATAAATTATTAACAAGTTCTCCAATACTAAGGATTGCAGATCTAAATGAAGACTTCATTGTATGCATCGATGCATGTAAAGAAGGAATTGGTGGAGTCCTCAGTCAAAATAGGTTTGTGGTATGTTATGAATCAAGGAAGTTGAAGGAGCATGAAAGGCACTATGCCGCTCATGATTTGGATTTGGCAGCCATAGTGCATGCCTTGAGGAAGTGGAGGAACTACCTCATGGGGAAATGTTTGAGCTGAGGACAAACCATAATGGTCTGACATATTTATTTGATCAACCAACTCTAAATGCTAGGCAAAGAAAATGGTTAGAATTTCTCAATGAATATGACTTTGATATAGAGCATATCAAGGGGAAAGAGAACAAAGTAGTTGATGCACTCAGCAGAAGAGTGCATGAGTTTCATGCTACAACCATTAGCATGTACCAATCAGATTTGAAAGACAGAATCACAGAGGATGCAAAATCAGATTTTCAATACAAGGAATTAGTGGCAAAATTACAACAAGGTATTTTGCAGAAGAAAATTGAAGACTATAAGCTAGAAAATGATGAAATTTTCATATACTGAGGAACAATTTGTGTACCAAATTCCCATGAATTGAAAAATATGATATTGAGAGAAATGCATAATGTACCTTATGCTAGGCACCCAATTTATCAGAAAACTATTGCAGTTGTCAATAGCCAATATTATTGGTCATGCATGAATAAAGAAGTTGATTTTATTTCCAAATGTTTGGAATGTCAAAAGGTAAAGGTTGAGCATAGACACCCAACTGGTTTGCTACAACCATTACCCATTCCTGAGTGGAAATGAGAAGTTGTAACAATGGATTTCATCACCCAACTTCCCAAAACAAACAAGCAACATGATTATATCATGGTAGTGGTGGATAAGCTTACTAAAGCTACCCATTTTATTTCAGTTAAGCTCACTCACAAGGAAACCAACATTGTTTATGTTTATATGAGAGAAATTGCTCAAATACATGGTATACCCAAGACAATTGTGTCTAAAAGAGATCCAAAATTTACCTCAAAATTTTGGAAGGAATTATTTAATGGATTTGGAACAAATTTAAATTTTAGTACAACTTATCATCCAGAATCAAATGGACAAACAGAGAGAGTGAATCAAGTGATTGAGGATATGTTGAGGATGTATGTGATGGATAAACCATCAAAATGGGAAGACTACCTACACTTAGTAGAGTTTTCTTATAACAATGGGTACCTAGCATCTCTAAAGATGAGCCCATTTTAGGTGCTTTATGGCAAAAAGTGAAACACACCGGTAAGTTGGGATAACCCAGCAGATAGAGTAGTGGTTGGGCCAGATTTACTTAGGGAAATGGAGGAGAATATGTTGAAAACAAAACAAAATCTAAAGGTTTCCCAAGACAGACAGAAAAGCTATGCTGATAAGGGCAAAACTCACAGGAAATTTAAAGTGGGTGACCATGTATTATTGAAGGTTAATGCCAACAAAAGTTCATTGAAGTTGGGAAAATGTTCCAAGTTGGCAGCTAGATATTGTGGACCATTTGAAATCCTAGAAAGGATTGGTCCAGTAGCTTATATGGTTGCATTTCCTGCATCTATGTCTATTCATAATATATTCCATGTATCATTGTTCAAGAAATATATACATGATGTTGATCATGTAATTGATTGGAATGTGATTCAGGTGGAGCAAGAAGGCGTTATTCAAGTGCATCTGATACGCATTCTGGACCGAAAAATAAAACATCTTCGGAATCGAGCCGTAGGGCTTGTAAATGTCCAATGGACCTAGTACGGTCCTGAGGACGCTACTTGGAAGCATGAGGATGCAATGCGGGAAGAATACCCACATCTTTTTGAAGATTTTGGAAATCTTGTTGATATGTGTACATAATGCACTGAGGACAGTGCATAAATAAGGGGAGGGGATTGTAATATCCCTAAGACAAACCCAATTGTAAATGTAAATGCAAATTTACTTACGATGGTGAGTTGTTTGATATCATTTTTGTATGCACCTTCCATGGTATAGTTTGCACATGTATTGCACACTAAAATGATGAAGTGTGCACATTCCAAGATACCGCGCGCAACAAACTTAAGTGCGTGTGATTTTGAGGCCAGGGAGCCTTTGTGTATATATTTTGTTTTATAGGCTGGAGAGCTAGTTATTATAATCTAAGAGGCTTATGTTTTGAATTAGGCTAGAGATCCTAAATTCTAAAGGCTAGTGAGCCTATTTTTGTATATGTCTTATCATTAATATAATACATCGTTGCGTGTAGACCAACCACGATAAAAGAATATGGGGGACTAAACTCCACTATTTAGGGAAATGGGAGGGGATAAAAGTTAAGGAAAAGGGCTAAGCTAGGGACCTTAAGCCAAAAAGGAATATTATATTAATATTCCTTAAAGTATAAAGTATGGATAATTATTTTATCCTAAGTTATAAGGATGGGGACAAGTGGGCCAAAGTAGCTGCCAACATGACAAGTGTCAAGTTGGGAACATGCATACATATAGTTTGGACTTAGTTCATTTTCCATTCATTCATTCATTCCATCATCATTCACTCACTCTTTCAGTTTTTCTTTGTACCTTCATGTACTTGTATCCATACTTGTACCTGTATCTGTACCTATACCTGTATATGTACCTGGTTAGCTTGGGAGTTGGACTGAAGAGGTGGATTGTCAGGCCCATGGGATATTGAAGAGGCGAGTTGCCAGGCCCGTGAACAATTTCTCTCTAGGTGAGAGAACTTGTGGGAATTGATTTCCCAAAGGTGCCAAACTACAACTACAGGGCTCTGAGACTTCTTGTTCGGCCTATTGCTGAATCCTTGGAAGGAAAGTGGAGTAGTCGAGGGACTATTATGAAGAGAAGGGGCACACTTCCTGGGGTGGGACATACATGTGGGGAATGAGGGATTGTAGGCTGTTAGTTTGAGTTGGCACCTTTGACAGAGTCTTTCTTGTTGTTTGAGATACATCAGCCTGGTTAGGAATCCCCTTTACCCGGGTGGGATTTTGTCCCAACTCGGGGGTGACCACTGCTGAGAGTGATGAGCAATGTGGTCTAAGGCTGGGAGGTTCGTGGAAGGTTTGCATGTAGTTGGTGATATTTTTACCAAGATAAGTGTCAATTGTGTGTTAAATTACATGCTGCATTATTATTTATGTGTTTAATTTTATGGGTTTTTCCTGTGTGTGGTTTATACATGTCTTTTAATTTATGGGTACTACATGTCTATGTTGCATGTATATGTTACTATTATTTATGCATGAATCTGTGCATTTACAGAATGTATTTGTCTGTTTTAAGTTTTATATATAAAGTTTCGCAAGAGTTTCTGTGTGTATATGTTTTAATTTTCATACAGTTCAAAAACATTTATGTGGCATAGCCCAATTGGATGTTGGGGATGTTACAATAAAGCCTAAAAATTTTATTATCTTGGGTGAGCTAACAGGGCTATCATCATACCCTCATAAAACTCATAAACCACTTGAAAACTCATTTTTATAAGCATTGTTTGATAAATCGTACATGGTCCAATCTTGATTTCGTTTTATAGATGAGCTAACACCAAATCCCCTTTAATGAATTGTTTCTCTCTTCTTCTCAAATCTAGACTAATCTTATAGTTATAAGAAGTTTGTTTCAACTGCTCACAATGTAATACCCTAGTTTCACCTCCAAGTTGTAAAGTGTATATGTATAGAGGTTATATAGGATGGTGAGATGATAGGTCAAATTCCATGTTACCTTGGTCAACCTAAACTAATGGTCGATTGGGTCGGATCATCCATAAAGTTGATGGAGATGTTACATGGGTCRACTGCCTAATTAAGTCGACTTCCTAGATGGTGTGTTTTGGGTCGGAGAGCACATAAAGAGCAAGGTTGAAGAGCCTATCTATGTAAGTGTACATGAAATCTCATTAATGAAATACATCACGACTATAGACCAAGTCGTACAAAAAGAGTATGGGGGTAGAATCCACAAGAGGGAAAGGTGATGAGGTTAAACCAAGAATTGTTTCCTAAGCCAAGTACATAACCTTATTTTAGTCTAAAGTTACTTTATGAGGATATATTCCTAATTCATAAAGGCATGCTATAAGATTAAGTCACAAATTTATGTACTTTATCCTAAGTTTCCAAAGTCACGAGAAGAGTTCCCAAGTGGTGGGAGTGTATTTCTTAGACTTGCACTTGTCAAAAGGGTGTCATACACATATAAGCATGATTTTGTAATGGAAAAGGGTTCATTCCTAGACATGGTGAAAACTAGAGTAGAATGTGAACCTGGAGATATAATGAGACCTTGTATCTTGGTAAACTTTGTGAATATGAGGTAGGATTATGTTGCCAATTCTCCTTGGKTTTTATTTGGGAAGGATGGAGCTTTGGAGGGGGAATTGAGTGGGTAGGATTTCCCAGTGTGTGAGACTTGGAGGATTCCTGAAGACTCCATTAGTGTAGTTGGAGTTCCTAGATCCATAGCTCTAAGACTTCGTGTMTGACTTGTGTTAGATMCTTGGAAGGGAAGTGAGACAACTTGATGGAAATCTTGAGGGTACACTTCCTTGGGTTGTGCAGGTTGAGGGGAATGATATTTGTTGGATGGAATTGTTGTCATAGTTTGCTACCTTGGTATAAATATTTGTATTGATCATAATACCTAGTTGGCTTAGGTATCCTTTTCCCTAGTGGAGTCGTATCCCTAGCTCAGGGGTGACCTAATATTGAGAGAGATAGAACAACATTGTCTATGGTTGGGTTTAATGTTCTAGGTTTGCAGTGAGTTAGTGATTACATAAAAGACAAGTGTTCTTGTTATGGTATTTTTATGATTTTTATGATGTGTATTTTATGTGATTAATTTTGTTGTTATGCATATTTATATTTATGTATGTTATGTTGTTTTTTTTCCTTGGAAAAATTCCTAGGGAAACCCACTAGGCATTTCCCCTCATTTTGTGGATGGTACCTAGGGTAAACTAGATTTCGTAGAAAGTCGAGGATTGTTCGATATCGTACTCATTTAAGAGATCAACATGTCATTTGCGGGAATTGAACCTGGGTGGGGGGGAAACACCCCTCAACACAAAACACTTTGGCTAAACCCAATTGACTCTATATGTTATGTTCTTATGCATGGTTATGCATGTTATTAGGATTTTATATATGTACCATTTGTAGGGAATAATTATGATATGGTATCAAAATTTTTAATTATGGAAATATGAGCCAAGTTGGACAAAATTAAAAAGCATTACATGAATATAGTCAAAATTCTAGTAACATGGCTAAGATAGGAGTTTGGGCACTTTACAAATTGGTATCAGAGCTATGGTTACAACACTGGGGTTGTATGGGCCAAACACTAGTTCGAGTGACTATGCTTAAATTACAACTACAAACAAAGTGTTGGACAAAGGTTTGTATGAAAAAATATGTGTAAAGAATGTAATTGACAAATTGTGAGTTTGGAATTGTCCATATGTGGCCAAATTCATTGCACTGATGCATGCAATGAAGGCCTTGGTGGATTCCTTACACACAATGGACATGTGGTATGTTATGAGTCAAGGAATTTAAAAGAGCATGAAATGAACTACGCCACACATGACTTACAATTGGTATCTATAGTTCATGCCTTAAATATGTGGAGGAATTATCTCATGGGTAAAAAGTTTGAGTTGAAGATAGACCACAGTGGTATGAAGTATTTTTTTTGCAACCGACATTGAATGCTAGACAAATTATATGGATGGAATTTATCGGCGAATATGACTTTAATAACAATCACATCAAAGGAAAGGAGAATAAAGTAGTCGATTCACTCAGCATGAGGGTGCATGAGAAGCATGATACAACCACAATTATATATAGATCTGATTTAAAAGAAATAATTTTGGGAGCTACAAATTTAGACCAACATTATTTACAAGTCAAATAAAGTGTAGAACAAGGTAATTTACAACAAAAATTCAAAGATTATAAAATGGCATAGGATGGAATCCTCTTTTATAGGAACAAAGTCTATATTCCTAATTCTTAGGAATTGAGAAAGCTAGTGTTGAAGGAAATGTAAAGTGTACCCTATGTTGGACATCCAAGGTACCAGAAGACAATTGTAGTTGTAAGAAACCAATACTTTTGGCCAGGTATGAAGAAATATGCAGTTGATTATGTTGCTAGCATATGCATGGAATGTCATAAGGTAAAGGATGAGCATAGACATCGAGTTGCATTTCTATAGTCGTTTCCTATTCCTAAGTGGAAAAGGGAGATTGTCATAATAGAATTTATTACCAAGCTGCCCAAAATAGTGAAGCACCATGATTCCATCATGGTAGTGTTGGATAAGTTAACAAAAGCTACCCATTTTATTCCAGTAAAGTTAACACACAAGGTAGCCAACATTGTTGAGATCTGCATGAAAGGTATTTCTAGAATACATGGTGTGCCTAAGGAAATAGTATCTGACAAGGATCCCAAATTCACTTCAAATTTCTAAAAAGGATTGTTTAAGGAATTTGGGACAAATTTAACTTTTGGTACAACATATCACCCAGAGTCAGATGGGAAGACTAAAAGGATCAATCGGGTGATTGAAGAAATGTTGAGGATTTATGTTATGTACAATCCTTCCAGGTGAAAAGACTACCTTCATTTGGTATAATTTCATATAATAATGGGTACCAAACATTTTAGAAGATGATCCCATTTGAAGCATTATATGGAAGAAAATGAAACACACCACTGAGTTGGGACAACCTAGCTGACATAGTGATTATTGGGAAAGAGCTTCTCAAGGAAATGAAAGAGAATATGGTTAGAATAAAACAAAACTTAAGGGTTGCACAAGATAGGCAAAAAAGTTATGCTGGCAAAGGAAGAACACACAAATAATTTCTAGTAGGTGATCATGTATTTCTAAAGGTCAAATCTAAGAAAAGATCGTTAAAATTGGGAAGCTGCTTGAAATTTGAAACACGTTATTTTAGGCCATCTAATATTTTGGAAAGAATCGATCATGTTATATACATGCTAGATTTGCCTACATCCATGCACAGACATAATGTGTTTCATGTGTATTTTCTTAAAAAACATGTGCTTGATCCTAATCACATAATTGATTGGATTGTGATTCAGGTGGAGCACAAGGGAAACTTCTAGGTATACCTGGTGTGCATAATAGATAGGAACATCAAGGTGATTTGGAATCAATTCATCATCCTAGTAAAGGTTCAATGGACCTACTATGGTCCTAAAGATGCTACGTGGGAGCATGAGGATGCCATGTGGGAGAAGTACCCATATATTTTTGAATATTTTGAGAAATGTTGATTGTACATTAGTATATGATGCACCAAGGACAGTGAAAAAATAAGGGGGAGGGGAATATTATACCCCATTTTCACGCCCAAGTTGTAAATTGTATATGTATAGAGGTTATATAGGCTAGTGAGCTAGTAGGTCGAATGACATGTTATCTTGGTCGACTCGACCTAACAACCGATTGGGTCGACTACTCAGTCGACTCATCCACATAGTCAATGAAGATTTTACATGGGTCAACTGCCTTATTAGGTTGACTTCCTAAATCGTGTGTTTTTGGTTGGAGTGTCTCTAATGTTTTGGAATAGAGATCCAATCAAGATTAAGGCTAGAGAGACTCTTTATGTAAGTGTACATGAAATCTCATTAATAAAATACATCATGGTTGCAGACCAAGCCATAAAAAAAGAGTATGGGGGGTTAGTACTCCACAAGAGGGAAAGGTGAGGGGGATAAACCAAGAAATATTTCCTAAGACAAATACATAATGTTATTTTAGTCTAAAGTCACTTTATGAGGATATATTCCTAAGTCATAAATGCATGATATAATCCTAGATCATGTCTTTGCGTACTTTATTCTAAGTTTCCAAAGTGATGGCATGAGTTCCTAGGTGAGTTCCCAAGTGGTGGGGGTGTATTTCTTTGAGTGACACTTTTCAAAAGGGTGGCATGCATGTTAAGCCCTAATATTGGCTCATTACCCCTTAATTGGGGAATATTATATTAGTAATGTTATTTTATTTATGTCGTCTTTAGGCCATTAGTTGTAATTATACCTCCTAGTC
>SNQJ01S0043287.1:88565-102253 GCA_010110895.2 Picea sitchensis
GGATAATAAATTATCACCAAAGTACTATGGCCCTTACAAGGTGTTGCAAAAGATTGGTACTATGGCATACAAATTGGAGTTGCCTGCATCTTCACGAGTACACCCAGTTTTCCAAGTTTCATGCTTAAAGAAGGTTATAGGCAACAAGATCCCAGTTCAAACTATATTGCCAGAACTTGACGAGGAAGGAAAAATCATATTGGAGCCTGAAGCCATCAGTGACACAAGAATTCGCCAGCTGAGGAATAGATCAATTTCAGAGTATCTCATTAAATGGAGGAAACTATCGGCTGAAGATTCCACTTGGGAAGATGAGTCTTTTATACAGAAGCATCCAGGGTTACTCAAGCGTTGCGGACAACACTTGTATCAAGGGGAGGGGCATGTTAAGCCCCAATATTGGCTCATTACCCCTTAATTGGGGAATATTATATTAGTAATGTTATTTTATTTATGTTGGCTTTGGGTCATTAGTTGTAATTATACCTCCTAGTATCCTATATATACCAAGGAGACATTTTCATTTTGAATCATCTTGTACTTGAACATTTAAGTGGGGTAAAAGGAGGTTTCTCCCTCAAAGAGGCTTATTATCTGAAATTATCCCTTTTTCAAGGCGTTGAGTACTTGTTCTAAGGTTTTTCTATGCTATATTGATATTTGGTTCCTAACAATGCATATATAAGCTTTATTTTCTAATGGAAAGGGATTCATTCCTGGTCATGGTGAAAACTAGAGTGGGGTTTGAGCCTGGAGAGTTACTGAAACCTTGTATCCTGATAAACCTTGTGAATTTGAGGTAGGATTCTATTTTCAATTCACCTTGGGTTTCCTAGGGGAAGGATAAATCCATGGAGGGGGAATTGAGTGGGTAGGATTGAGTGGGTGAGGCTTAGAGGGTGCCTGAAGACTCCATTGGTATAGTGGGATTTCCTAAAGATACAACTCTGAGACTTCCTACTTGACTTGTGTTAGATCCCTAGAAGGGAAGTGGGACAACTTGAGGGACTGTGGTATAGAGAATTGGTACACTTCCTTGGGTTGTGTAGGTTTAAAGGAATGAGAGTTGTTTGTTGGAATTGTTTTTAGAGTTTGTTACCTTGGTATAGACACTTACCTGTAATTATTGTGAGACATAGTTGGATTAGGTATATTTTTCCCTGGTGGAGTCATAGCCCCATCTCGGGGGTGACCTCCTATTGAAAGAGATAGAATAGTAGTGTCCATGGTTGGGTGTAATGTTTGAGGTCTGCAGCTAGTTGGTGATTATATAAAAGATTAATATTCTTTTTATGGTGTTTTTATGATGTTTATTGTATGTCTTTTATGTGCTTAATTTATCTTTCTATGCATATTTATATTTATATATGTTTATGTTGTTATGCATGGTTATGCATGTTATTAGGCTTGAATATATGTATCTTATGCAGGGAATAATTATAATATGGTATCAGAGTTGTTAATTATGGAAATATGATCTAGGTTGGATGAAATTTGAAAGTATAGAAAGAACATAGTTGGACTGGTAGTAATATGACTCAGATAGGAGTCTAAGCACGTTACAAATTGGTATTAGAGATATAGTTACAAAACCAGGGTTGCATGGGCCAGACATTAGTTCGAGTGACTGGAAAAATTACAGTTGCAAACAAAGTGTTCGACAAAGGTTTATAGGGAAAAATATGTGTAAAGAATGTAATTGAGAAATTGTGGGTTTGGAATTGTTGAGATGTGGTCGAATTTGGTAACAAGTGAGTTACAAAGGCATAATTCTTTGGCTGAATTAAGTGTTTTTAGAGTCGACTGTGAAGAATTTAGGGGGAATTGGGAAAAAATCCCAAATTTCCAAGCAATTCAAGTCGAATTTGTGTTCATAATCATTGAGGGGATGATTAATCAAATTGAATTGATAATCACAGAGTTAAGTTTGGTTTGGAAGGCCGAAATTGGTATTTTTATGGTAGCGACATGATAGAGTTCATAGTGGAGGGGAAACCAAGTTGAGAAATGGTGGGACATGTGTCATCTCGAAATTTGTTTTAGGCGCAAATATTTTTGTTCTCGATTGAGAACCTATAGGGTCGAAATGAATTTGGATCATCAATCATGATAAATTTTCACCTTGGGATATTTAATAGGCAAGTTACCTTGTTAATGGTCGATTGAGTCAACTACTTAGTTTATTTGTCTTTACAGTTGACAAACATACTACATTGGTCGATCCAACCCAATGGTTGACTAACTCAACTACATAGTTGACTCATCTCTACAGTCGACTAACATATTATATTGGTCAATCAAACTCTATGGTTGAATGACTCGACTACTTAGCCAACTTTTCTCTACAGTCGATTCGCATATTATATTGGTTGATCCAACTCGACATTCAATTGACATATTAGATTGGTTGATCCAACTCGACAATAGATTGACTTGACTACTTAGTTGACTCTTATCTACACTCGATTGACATATCATAATATTAGTCGATATAAATCAATGGTTGAATGAATATAATACTTAGTCAACTGGCATATTATATTGGTCTATCTTACGTGATGGTTGACCAACTCAACTGCTTAGTCGACTTGTCTCTATAGTCATCTAACATGCTACATTTTTTGACTGGATTAGTTGACTACCTAACCTAATCGACCAGTCAAATACAACCTCCAACAAGTATAGACACTAGAAAGATGGTTTAGAGGAGAGCATGTATCTAAGGATTGAAAAGATGGATTACTTCAACGATGTTCTTGATAAATCAAGACGAGAACCATGTCAACAAAATGAGGTTATTTAAAAAAATTATGGAGCCAAAATATTTTTTTTTCATAATAGGAGCAAAAAATATTAGATTTAGATGAAATTTCATGGGTATGTCCACAATGACGAGGACTACACGAGTGTCGGTGAGGGCCATTTGCCAATTTTTCTCTAGATTTCTTGAAATGGAAAATTAGGGTTCTTTTAAGAACATGATGGAACTCCTTAACCAAGGTCTTGTTGCTAGTGATATTTTTATAGTGAGTTAAGGAAGAAAACATGAAAATACCCAGTGTAGCATTTGGGAATATTACAAGGGGTTTGGAATGGGGATGAAAAAACAGGCCAAAATCCATTATTTTGAGAGACTTTTTGGGGATTTTTTAGATCTTCAAAGGAGGAAAAGGTACCCCATATCACCAATCTGAAAAAATTATATTACTCAACATTTTACCTTGTCGACAAGTCATACTACTTTATCTCAACAAAAAATTTCCAATTCTTCTCCATTTGGGAGATAACATTTTTTGCTAAAAATTCCAAGTCTGGAAAAAGTACAAAAAGGACAAAGTCAACCATTCCAAGTTTTTGTAGAATTCGACTGAAACATCAAATCATAAATCTAACGGGTTTTGTGTGCTCACCATCTTGGATTTTATCTATTTCCTATACAAACATTTTCTTGGATCTCGCTAGTTTTTTGGATATAGGTAGCAAAAGATTACCTCTTAGTCATATTGCACAAGTGAGAGGACACAATTGAGTAGAGATGGAAACTTCAAAAGGCCATAAATTTATGCTCAGAGCTCAAAATTGAGCAAGAGAGTAGTCATTGGAAAGATATGTATGTGTATAATCAATCCAGGTGATCATAATTTGGATTTGAGCAACATAAGATCTCAAGAAATCAAAAGAAGGTGACTAGTGGCCTTAAAAAGAAGAAAATATGCATATTTCTCTAGAATTTCCAAATGATTTCCTATCTAAGATAATTTTGTTGCATGCACATTTTTCAGAACTAATGATATAGGTAAAATAGAGTAGGTTCAAAATGAGGACTATGGATATGGAAGATGCACGGGGAGATTACAACCATGAGGAAGAAGTCAAAGGTCTGAATATCAGTTTAGGAAATGATGAAATATAATCAAATGGGCATAGAAGTAGGGTGGAGCCATTAGATCTAGTTGAAACCATCAAGAGTTTGAATATGGAAGTGAAAATTAATAGAGTAGACAATGAAAGGATCATAAGAGCTTAGGAGGAACACAACCAAATTAACACTTAACTGCTAGAAAGTCTAAATAATTTGCAGAGGAAAATACATAAAGAGTCCAATGCAAGACATGTAGAGAGTGAAGAACATGCAACAAATTGCAAGTTTCATGAAAATATGGAAGATTACAGAGGTTCTAGGAACTCAAGAAGTTCTAGTAAGCATGATCATTCACCGAGACATTTATATAGAAGAGCCCATGCATTCTTAGAGTCAGAGAGTAATCCAAGTTTGTCCCTTATTAGGAATCAAAGGAAAAGGTCTGAGTTAGATTTTTTTCAAGGATAACTCAGGAAGCTCAAGCCACCTACATTTGGTGGAGAGCATAGGAAAGGTGAAGATGGTATAGCTTGATTGTTGGGCATGATAAATTATTTTTAGTTGCATAATTACTCATGAAACCTTGAAGCAAGAATTGAAATTTTCCATCTTCAGGGGAAGGATTCCATGTGATGGGGCCATCTAAAGTAGGTCAAGCATATTAATGAAAAAAAAAATTATTGGAAGCATTTCAAGAATTACTTCAAGCAACAATACTTGTCAAGGAACTATTATGACAAGAAAATGCAAGAATTTGTTTATCTCAATCTTGGAAAAATGACTATGGAGGAGTATGAGAAGAAATTCTTGGAGATTTTAATGTATGTGGGTTTCATCAAAGATGATAAGGTGAAAATTCAGACATTATTGAGTGGACTACCCTCATTCTACATTGATAAAATTTAGTTTGATGAACCCATGACCCTAGAAGAAGCCATAAAAAAGATAAGTATTTGTATGAGCAAAACAAGGGGAGGTAGGGTATAAAAAAGGCTTGGGATGATAAGAAGAATGGTAATATGGAAAAAGGGAAGAAGGGATTCAAACCATGATTCTTTAGGAACACCCCTTGACCATACCAACAAGGGAATCTGACACCAAGTGAGCCAAAGATGTCAGATTGTTTTCGAAAAAAAGCAATACAACAACCCATTAACTATTAGGGTTGTGAAGGAGATCACATGTACAAGGATTTTCCTCACAAGGGAGAGAGAATCATGGTTGTTCACAACATTCAAGAGGTTGATATAATGGAAGACATGGGGAGAAGCATGACAAGGAAATATGCATCCTTGGAAAATAGGCAAGAAGAATATCAATCTCACATGATTGAAGTAGAAGGTAAGATTTATAATCAATCCATGGCCATTCTAATTTATTCTGGAACTAGAAATAGTTATATAGATCCTAATTTGGTTGAGAGATTCAAATTGAAGAGATGTAAACATGAGAAGTCTTGGTTGGTGCAATTATCCACTAGATCCAAGAGAAGGATCAAAATATTGTCCAATGGACATGAAGGGAGTCAACACATGAAAGGAAAATTTTAACATCAAACCTTTGGGTTCATATGCTTTCTTGATTGGTATGGATTGGTTGGACAAGCATAATCTTGTTTAGATTTATACAACAAGGCATTCACGTGTCTTAAGGAGGAAGAATATCAAAGGAAATTTCAAGGGATTCCAAGACCTATATCCATCAGAGAGGTTTTAGCCTTGTAACTAGAAATAATATTTAGGAAAGGGTGCCAAATTTATGCAACACATTTGGAGGAAGCAACCAAGGATAAAGTTCCAAGTACAAAATACTATGCAATCCTAAAGGAGTACGAGGATGTGTTCAACGAGATACTAGGTTTTCCACCAAAGAGATACATTGATTTCTCTATTGATTTGATACATGGGGCTTCCCTAGTGTCCAAGAATCCCTACATAATGAGCACATTAGAGATGAAAGAGTTAAATGCAACTAGAATATTGAATAAGGGGTACCTACACCCAAGTGTTTCACCTTGTGGTTCCCTAGTACTCTTTGTCAATAAGAAGGATGGAACCTTAAGGTTATGCATTGATTTTAGATAGTTGAATAAAGTCACTATAACGAATAAATATCCTTTGCCAATGATTGATGATCTCTTTGACCAACTAAAAGGGGAAAGGATATTTTCCAAGATTGGCCCAAGGTTAATATACCATTTGGTGATAATCAGAGAAGAATATATGAACAAGACAACATTTCAGACAAGATATGGCGATTATGAATTTGTAGTGGTGCCATTTGGGTTGTCAAATGCACCAATTGTCTTCACATGTCTGATGAATGGAGTGTTCATAGAATATCTAGACAAGTTTGTGACTGTCTTCTTGGATGAAATTCTTATTTACTCAAAGTCAAAGTAAGAACATGAGCAACACTTGAGATTAGTGCTATAAGTATAGAGGTAGAATTAGTTGTATGCCAAGTTGAGAAAGTGTTCATTTTATCATAAGAGAATCCACTATTTGGGACACATTATCTCAGAGGAGGGCATGGAAGTGGATCTAGAAAATATTAATGCTATCAGAGAATGGTCAGCACCAAAGAACATATCAGAGGTTAGATCTTTTAAGGGGTTGGTTGGTTACAACAAGAAATTCATTGCAAGATTCTCCAAGATTGCATACACAACCACTTCTTTGCAAAAGAAGTTTGTGGAATTCTACTAGACTTCCAAATGTGAAGAAATCTTTCAAAGTTTGAAGGAATTATTGACAAGTGAAATAATCTTGAAGATTACTAATCTAGAGGAGGATTTCGTAGTGTGCATTGATGCATTCAAGGAAGGGCTTGGTGGAGTCCTTACACAAAATGGACATACGGTATGTTATGAGTCAAGGAAGTTGAAAGAGAAAGAAAGGAACTATGCCACACATTATAATTGGTAACCATAGCTCATGCATTAAATATGTGGAGGAATTTTCTCATGGGTAAAATGTTTTAGTTGAGGACAAATCACAGTGGTCTGGAGTATTTGTTTGAGCAACCAACATAATGTAGGCTATGTTGGACATCTAGCATACCATGAGGCAATTGTAGTTGTAAGAATCCAATACTTTTGGCTAGGTATGAAGAAATATGTAGTCGATTATATTGCTAGATGCATGGAATGTCAGAAGGTAAAGGTTGATGTGAAAAACAAGGTTCATCCACTAAGAAAACATCCAGTGTAAAAAGGACAAATAACATAAATCCATGTACGATAGTATTTAATAAAATTATGAATAATGAGATAAGATGATTACAATGACCCTCGTGGCAATACACATACAGGCATTGGCTGACCACGAGATGAAAATGTATGTATCTTTCTCTTTCATTAATTAACCGTTAATTATTATTGTTGTTAACATTATTATTATTATTATGTAATATGTGTGTGTGTGTGTGTGTGTGCGCGCTACATTTCCTTCCTTTTATTCCCCAAACATTTATATTATCCTCGAATGGACACAACTTAAAATGGAGGCATTCCTTTGTTTTAATATTTATTGTTTCACTGGTGGATTGAAAAAATTCCATGATCCTATATTTCTATAGCAACAACCTTCCGATCCTTGAATGGTGGCTTGACTGGTGGTATCGGATTGGACATGATTATGTGTTGTGTTGGTTTTCCAGCAGTTGCGACTTTTGCTTGGTGATTCTAAGTCTATTCCAGAGACACTATGTGTGAGTGTTTACAATGGCAACCTCACCTTCAATGATAGGGTCACAAAAAAATTTATGACCTTGATTTATGGTTGCAGCTTTCAGTGATATGGTGTATGATGGTTGGTGCAACTTCACACAGTGGTAGGTGCAGGTGATAATAAATATTTAAGTAATAAATTTCTTGTAGTAGAGTAATATTTAAGTAACAAATTTCTTGCAGTAGAGTGATATTTGTTTTTAACGAATTTTCATTTTTATTTTCCACTGTGTTCCTTTGAATGTGCAGTAACTAACATTTTTCTTCTAGACTTAAAATTTTTACAGTGGAAATCAATTTTTTTTTAAATGGCCAAAATCCAATGCTAGTCAAAGACCCACCTAATTTTAGTGTGGCCAAAGGCCAATGGTTTTGTTTCCAATGGAAACGAAACTTAAGTTAAAAGTCTAGTGGCCAAGGGCCACGATCAGAAACAAGGCTCTGATACCAATGTGACAAACAAGGTTCGTCTGCTAAGAAAACATCCACTGCAAAAGGGACAAATAACAGAAATACATGTAGGATAGTCTTTAATAAAATTATGAATGATGAGATAAGATGATTAGGATGACCCTCGTGGCAGTATACATATAGGAATTGATCGGCCACGAGATGAAAATGTATGTCTCTTTCCCTTTCATTAATTAACCATTAATGATTATTGTTGTTAACATTATTATTATTATGTAATATGTGTGTTTGTCTGTGTGTTGATACAGTGTTGATATAGATGATCATAGACATCTAGCTAGATTACTACAATTGTTTCCCATTCTTGAGTGGAAATGGGAGATTATCACAATATATTTTATTACCAAGTTGCCCAGAATAGTGAAGCAACATGATTTCATTATGGTAGTGTTGGATAAGTTAACAAAAGAAACCAACATACGACAACCAACATTGTTGAGATATACATGAAAGAGGTTTCCATGATACATGGTATGCCTATGGAAATAGTATCTGACAGGGACCCCAAATTCACTTCAAATTTCTAGAAAGGATTATTTAAGGGATTTGAGACAAACTTAAATTTTAGTACAGCATATCACCCATAGTCAGATGGGAAGACTAAAAGGATCGATCAGGTGATTAAATAAATGTTGAGGATGTATGTTATGGATAATCTTTCTAGGTGGGAAAACTACCTTAATTTGGTAGAATTTGCACATAATAATGGGTAGAGGGAATTTTTGAAGATGAGCCCATTTGAAGCATTATATGGCAGAAAATGCAATATGCCAGTGACCTGGGACAACCCATCTGACAAAGTGATTGTTGGGACAGAGATTCTCAAGGAAATGAAAGAGAAGATGGTTAAAATAAAACATAACTTAAGGGTTGCATATGCCATGCAAAAAAGTTTCTCTGACAAAGGAAGAACACACAAAGAATTTCAAGTGGGTGATCTTGTATTTATGAAGGTCAAAGCTAAGAAAAGTTCATTGAAATTGGGAAGCTTCTTGAAATCGGAAACACACTATTGTGGGCCATTTTAGATTCTAGAAAGAATTAATCATGTTACATACATGCTAGATTTTCCTACATCCATGTGCATACATAATGTATTTCATGTGTCTTTTCTTAAAAAGTATGTGCTTGATCCTAACCACATAATTGATTGGACTGTGATTTAGTTGGAGCACGAGGGAAACTTCGAAGTCTAGCTAGTGTACATATTGGACAAGAAGATCAAGGTGCTTTTTAATGAATCCATCAACCTAGTAAAGGTTCAATTGACCTACTATGGTCATGAAGACGCTACGTGGGAGAATGAGTATACCATGTGGGAGGAGTATCCACATATTCTTGAAAATTTTGAGAAATTTTAATTGTACGTTTGTATATGATGCACTAAAGACACCACAAAAATAAGGGGGAGGGGAATGTAATACCCTAGTTTCACCTCCAAGTTATATATTTTATATGTATAGAGGTTATATAGGTTGGTGAGACAATAGATCGAATGACATGTCACCTTGGTCAACCTAAGCTAACAACATTTTTGGTCGACTTCTTAGTTGAATCATCCATACAGTCAATGGAGAGTTATATGGGGTGAATGACCGATTAAGTCAACTTCCTGGATGGTGTGATTTGGGTTGGAGTGCCTGAAATGTTCTAGGGTGGAGAGCTTGTAAAGATCAAGGCCGAAGAGCCTAGATATGTAAGTGCACATGAAATCTCATTAATAAAATACATCACATTTGTAGACCAAATTAGATGAATAGAGTATGGAGAGCTTGGACTCCACAAAAGGGAAAAGTTATGGGGATAAACCAAGAAATGTTTTCTAAGCCAAAGGCATAACTTTATTTTAGTAAAAATTCACTCTATGAGGATATATTCTTAAGTCATAAAGGCATGATATAATCCTAAATCATAACTTTATGTACTTTATCGTAAGTTTCCAAAGTGGTGGGACGAGTTCCCAAGTGAGCTCCCAAGTGGTGGGAGTGTAATTCTTTGAGTGCCACTTGTCAAAAGGGTGGCATGCATATATAAGCATGATGTTCTAATGGAAAGGGGTTCATTCATAGACATGGTGAAAATTGGAGCGGGGTGTAAGCCTAGAGAGTTATTGAGACACTATATCCTGGTAGACCTTGTTAATTTGAGGTGGGATTTTGTTATCAATTCTCCTTGGGTTTCCTTGGGGAAGGATGGAGCCCTAGAAGGGGAATTGGGTCAATAGGATTTCCCAATTTGTGAGACATGGAGGGTTCCTAGAGACTCCATTGGTGTAGTTGGAGTTCCTGGAGCCACAACTTTGAGACCTCCTCTCTGACAGCTTGTGATGGAGACTTGGAAGGGATGTGGGAAAACCCAAGGAACTGCAGTGAAAAGAAGAGGGTACACTTCCTTGAAGGGAATGATAGTTGCTAGTTGGAATTGATGCCATTGTTTTCTACCTTGATCTAAACACTTACCTATACTAACCGTGAAACCTAGTTGGCTTAGGTAGCATTTTCCCTGGTGGAATCATATCCCTAACTTGGGGATGACTTGTTGTTGAGAGAGATAGAACAACAATGTCTATGGTTGGGTGGAATGTTTGAGGTCTACAGTCAGTTGGTGATTACAAAAAACATAAGTTGTATTGGTATGTCCTTCTTATGATGTTTATGATGTGTCTTTTATGTGATTAATTTTTGTGTTTATGTATGATTATTTTTATGTATGTCTATGTTGTTATGCATGATTATGCATGTTATTAGGCTCACACTTCTATATAATATGCAAGGCCTAGTTATTATATGGTATCAAAGTTGTTAATTATCTAAATATGAGCCAAGCTGGACAAAATTTGAAAGTACAACATGAACATAGTCTCAATGGTAGTAATGTGGCTCAAATAGGAGTTTGGGCACGTTACACAAAAACCTATTTATGAACTCCCCTCATATAATTAACGAAATGATTTTTCATTCTTTTATAGACAAGGTTTAAATAAAATCCTCCACATTTCAATGCATTTTCTTCCACAAAATCCTCTACAAATCCACAATAAATTTACTATATCTATCTGAAGTGATGGTTTATGGTGAACCATGCAACCTTACAATCACTTAAAAGAGTAAAACAATGACATATGTTGCATATGATGTCTTCTTACAAGGAATACAAATTCACCTCTTAGTAAAATGATCAACAACAACAAAATTGAGTCATTACCTCTTTTTCTTTTCTCAAAACCTAGAACAAAATTGATGCTTATGTCTTCCCGTGGTTCTTCCAATACACACAATGGTGTATACAACTTAGTGTTCTGAATACTACCTTTTTTCAACCAAAAAATATGAGAACAAAACATTTTTTCTTCGCATCCTTTCCAATGCCTCACCAATAATACATTTCTTCCACCAATGATGTAGTTTTATCAATGGAAAAATGACTACTTAAATCATCATTATGCAATTCAAGAATTAAATTCTCTCTTATTGAAACTTTTGGTTTACACAATTGACAATTCTTGAACAAGAAACCCTCCTTAATGAGGTATTCCAAATATGTGGTCCTATATTCTCTCCATGTCTCCTTATGACATCCATGCCACTATAAAAATTTCATATGTTGCATATAAATCTTTCACAATTTCTAGTCTAACAACCTATAGATACATGGTCAATAACTACATTCATCTTCTACTCAATGCATGTGTTACATACTATAATTTCTTGATCTATGTATCAAAACAAAAATTCTACAAAAATATACTCATTTCAGCATATGTAGATACATTAACTTCACTTGGTTGTGTATGAACTATAGCCCCTGGTGATTTGTGTACAAAACAAATTCTTTGGGCAAGAAATAGTGTTTCCACTACTTCAAAGTGTGTACGATAGCATAGAACTCTTGGTCACAAACTAAATACTTTCACTTTCCTCATTCAACTTCTCTCTAAAGAAAGAAATTGTTCTTTCTTGATTTGAGGTTGTTCCTATTGCTAAACCACTTGCATCGTGATCCACTTGAAAATATTTATTAAAATCCACTATAACTTTAAAATCCATTTGATTTTAATGTTACCTTTTTCTTCAAAGTCTACTGAAAATTACCCTTCATCATGCTTTTATTCAATCACAGATGATGTAGCACCACGAGGATTCAATTAGAGTCACACAATGGAATCTATGTCAGTAAACCACAAAACTATAATTGCATTAATTTGAATAGACATTTCACACACACACACACCATGTTATAAAAACTAAAAGCATAGCAAAGACATTCCACAGCAAAATATGCTAACTTTATTGAAATCAATGGACAATTATCTTAGGCCTTATTATGTTCATAGAGCCTATGCACATGTCTCTAGATCACACAACACCACCAGTAGTTATAAAATACCAAACAATGGAGAGATAAAGGTCCATATTACATCAATATCCCAATTATTTAAACTATGGGAACCATGACTATTTGATTACCAAGCCTTTTCATTTCCTTGGGTGGCTTAAACATATTTACAACTAATAAATTGATAATAATTGACTCTTTAACTTCCAAATACAACCCAAGTGTTGGAGTTTGAATATTCAAAGATAAATTGGAAAAATAAAGACATGGAAGAAATTTTATTATTTTTTGTTGTGTTGCGTAATTAAATTATTTCGATCCCTTTAACTCAAATTTTTTTATCAGATTTGGAGGGTATATATTGAAATATGGCCTCTACATCTTGTAAAAATTGCATACCCTAACTACAATTTTTAGTTATGCACAAGACAAAATATTAAACCTTTGTTTCTCTAAAGTTAGGTGTCGGAGTAACACTTAAACTCAATAATTTTTTTATGAAATTTAGTCAAAAAATAGAGTAATGTGTCCTCTACAACTTATTCAAGTTTCAAACCTTTATTCCAAAGTATGGAAGTGCATTGATCAAAATATTGGGCCTCTATCAACATAGAAATAAAATCTAGAAAGTTCGGTGTGCCCGTTTTGGACACCTTTGCGACATCGAATTTTGCTGAAATTTTGTGAGGATGTATAAAAATGTGTCCTTGACATCCTACCAATATTTTAGACCTTGATTCCAAAATATGATTTTGCGTTCGTCAAAATACAAAGCCACTATATGTGTAGGAATTCCTCTATGTATTGGTTCTGGACTCGGGCACATGGTCTAAACTCCATATCTACTTCCAAATTTTGGTGTGAAAGTATATTATGATATCATTTACAACATATCCATAATTTATCATTTAATTCCAAGAGATGAGTGTGCGCCAAAGAAAATTTTAGACCAATGTTTCCATTGAATAACTGAAAAACTTGAAATAAAACACATAACTTAAAGGAAATATCTTTTGGTGTGTAGGATTTATAAGGCCCAAAGGATGTTCCTACATCAGACTACCCTAGTTGAAATTTTTTTAGCATCTTTCTCAAAAGGAAAGAAAATAAAATTTACAGATTGGTCATTCTCCTTTGCTAATATTTGATGCTAACATCCACAATTACACTTCCTTCAACATTTTGACCTCACTCTTCTCTGCATCTACTTCACTCTTTAGCCTTTCTTCCATTCTTTGAGACTCTAGTCCACATTATTGCACTAATCCTTTCTCCCTCAACTCAATGGTG
>SNQJ01S0043288.1:0-24348 GCA_010110895.2 Picea sitchensis
AGTTAGTAAATTCAATATTTAAAACTTAAGGAAAGCATCATGTTCTGGTGTGTTTTGTTCTAGATCTAGGTGGATCTAGGGAGATCAGTTAGTGTCTGCACCTACCGATTTATCTGATAGCACTGATTCATTGGGAAATCTAACAAACCTCCATTTAATATATTTGACAAATGCTTCCAGTCAGATGCTTCCAAGTTCTTTTGGGAATCCAATCGGACTGAAAGACCTATTTTTGAGAGGTTTCCCCAATTTGACCATATCCAATGAAGTATTTGGAAATATTAACACCCTGGAACACTTAGATCTTAAAGGTTGTAGCAATGTGAAGGAATTGCCTCCCCAAGTGGCTCATCAACGGTTCTTGGTAAAATTAGACGTGTCTGCAACGATGTTAAGAGGATTGCCTACAAACGATATTGGAGAGCTATCCAGGATGGAAGCTCTCGAATTAGGAGGGGATCGTTTGTTGGAAATGTTGTCACCTTTTCTTGATTATCTCAGGATCTTGAAGGAATTGTGGCTCTTCAATTGCCTGATATTGAAACGCTTCCCTAATTGCATTGGACTATTGACTCAGTTGATATAGTTGAGCAAATTTCCCACATTTGAAATGTTTTCCAGATTCCTTTGGACTGTTGACTCAGTTGACATAGTTAGAGATAAGGGATTTCTCAGAGGTTAAATATTTGCCCGATTCATTTGGATTGTTGACTCAGTTGATGCCATTGACGATACATAATTGTGGGACATAATACTTACCTCTCAGATCAACAATCTAAAAGTTTAACCGTAACAGGGTGTCCGTTGCGCGAGCTTCCATTTAGAAGGGTTGAAGGAGAAATAGAAATAGAGTTGAATACATTGGACAAATGCATGTTTCATGGAGGTGTTTTCCCGAACCTTCAAGGTGTTTTACCTAACCTTCGATATCTTATTAGTCCTCGAAGGCCATGTCTCTAGCCATCAATACATCGTTGTCAATTACTTTTCTTTTGACTTATAATATTTTTCTGGTTTCCAAAGTTCTGCCAATTACTTTTCCTTTGACTTCTAATATTTTTCTGCTTTCCAAAGTTTTACATAGGCAAAATGAAATAGCTATTTTTTATAATAATTAAATTTCTCTTATCAAAGAGCTAGGCAAAATGAAATAGCTATTTTTTATAATAATTAAATTTCTTTTATCAAAGAGCCTATTGGACAACTAATTTGATGTCTTATTGGGGAGATGCATTTTTTCTAACATAGATAACCTAAGTTTAATCTAATTTTTGTGTAGATAGAGTCTTTGAAAAATGCATATGCATTTTTTGTACCTTAGATAAAGTAATTTTATAGCTCTTTCTCAGGATGATGGCTATGGGTAATAGTCACTATGTTATATAGATAATTGGAATGACCTGTGCCACGGAAGAAAATATGCCATTAAAACTATTTTCAAGATCCTTTAATGCATCAATCTGAATATCAATCCAGAGACTTGAAGAAAAGAGCACAATCCATGTTGAATCTGATTACCAATCCAGAGATTTGAAGAAAAGGGAACAATCCATGTTGAATATAAGCTATGAATACCCAAGAAGAAAATAGAATTGTACTACGATGCATGCTCACTGTAGTCTTTATATTGGTAGAAGTAGAATATATCTATTGTTTTATGTATCGTTAATTCCTTAGTTTTCTCATTAAAAAAATTTCAGAACTGTAAAGTTTCTTATAGCTACCAGTCTCAAACTGAAGAGTAGAGTTTAATAGCTTCACTGTGTAAAAACAAGATTAAACAATGGGTCGTTCCTTCCACACTGTATGTATTAAACAATTTATGTATTTTCATTTAATGGAATGCCAACAATATTTAAGATATTATGATTTCCTGGAATGCCAACTTACGCAAGGACATTTAACATTAACTACGATATTTACATCAACTTAAAAATGTATATCTTATTCAAAGGTAAAGTTCAAATTCAACTCAAACACTTGTAATCACATATTCTTCACAAGTGCAGAAAAGCAAATAATGTTGAAAATTTTAACTCAAAACACTTGAAATTACATCTTACTCACCAGAAAAGAGAAACATGAATCATGTTGACTCAACACTCACATGTACAGAGAAGCGTGAATCATGACAAGTGCAGAGAAGCATGAAACGAGTTGAGTGTGTATCGAGCACTAAAGTCCATTGATACCATATAAGGATAGAGGACATGGAAAAACAATCGTTTATCAATGATTCTCTCAACTCTAGGATTTCATTTTTTTATTTAAATGCAACTTCTATTACTTAAAATATGCATCAGAGATACAACATACAATAACTAGACATAAGAGATCATATATGAAAATATGCAAATATGCTTCAAACGAGACCAATAGCTCAAATATGCATAAGAGATGAAATAGATAGACATAAGAGATACATGAAAATATGCAAATATGCTTCAAACTAGACCAATAGCCAGTTAAATGTCTGATACAATTGTTAGTTTACTGATTTTAGTATATGATATCAAGCTTATGAGGAAGGGTTTAAATACAACCAACTCCATTGTGCCCCTCTTATCTATCCCCTCAATTTTAACATGAACCTCTAAACAAAATACACTATAGGTTCTAACTGTGATGGACACACCACTTAAAATTCTTACTTAGTTGGATGTTCCACATTTTGGATGGAGCCCCAATGTGATTTAAGTGTGTCAAGTTTTGACTCAGCAAGCTCTATGGAGGATTCCTTTGGTTGGAAAAACCCTATCCCATCAACATTGATTTCATGCATCAAGTATCAGGATTACCCAGACTCGATGAAGATGCAACAAATATATTATGGAAAGGGAGAATACAAAATCTCTATCTTGTCCAGGCAACTTCTCCAACGCCCAGGGCTCTTGCTGCAACCCATGTTCTCAACCCAGAAACTATTGAGTCGGGCTTTCCAATCCCAAGCTACCGATATACAGGTATAGTTACAACTCTTGCTCTCTCACCCTTGCTTTCCTGAAGGAATATTCTTTCTATCACATATGTTATTTTTATCACAACGGAGTTGCATAATCATGTTGTTGTTGCTTGTGCTCATATTATGTTGCTTCATTTGCACCTTTATTAAAGACTCGTGCATCTTTAATAGCTTGTGCTCCTACCCCTACGTCTATTCCCACATTTTCCTTTGTTGTTGTTGCCTCCATTGTTGGCTATCAACCTGGAAGGGATGCTCCTTGCTTTGTTCCTTGACTTCGAGGTTTCAGCTCGTTGAGTAAGCCAACATAATTCTTGCATGATTTTCCATAGAGTTATGGAGGGCCAACACTGAGCTATTCAAAATTAAAATGAAAGCTTCTTTGTAGGTCACTAGCCTTGCTTGCATATGCATTGGTTGACCCAAACAACGGGAGAAATTTCACACCTGGAACCTGGCTAACCAACCTAGTTGACAGAGTGAGGAATAAAGACAGGCACCAGATGTTTCAAACTTCCCACCACTTGGCCAAGAAAGACATCCAGTTGTTATGCATGGACAGAAGTGGCGACTTCTAAGAATATTTTAAACGTTGCAAGCTGGTGGTGAGGCCGCATCTAATCAAGGTTTAGATAGTGGATACGATCAACATGTGTCCATAGGTAATGGAGATTGTGAGTGTCTTCTTTGTTACAAATTTAAATCACATATTTGCATAATCCTTTGTTGAAAAGGTCAGTTTGGACAGATTTTGTGTCTCGACAATTAATCAAAAATTACCACGAACTTTACTATTATCAAGTTCTCGTTCTGATCAAGTTCCACTTGATTCTCAAGGACATGACTTACAGTCGGATGGCGTGGGTGTGCAGCTAATTCGAGGTCATCCCTTTGAGTTTTCTCATGGAACCTTCCGTTCAATTTTGCAAATAGGAATGGTGGCTAGGGGGTTTGAAACCTTGAAGTGCCCCATAGTGATTGTTTTACTGTAAAATACAGTTAAGTTCCATGAATTTCTAAGTTCCATGAATTTCTATAGGATCGAGCAAGTTAGAGTCCATAAACAATAATATTGTATCAGGCTAATGGTTACATAGTGTTTCTTTAAAGTTCCAAAACTGAAGCGATAATAGAATCACTATTCTACTTTTAGAGTTTAATGGTTTAAAATATTTGAAAAATAATTTTTAACTATTTGTTGTAAATATTTGATTAAAAAATAAATATTAAATAAATTATATAAATTTTTTATATCAACAGAGATTTGAATCCAAATTATTTACATGACAACACTCATAACTAGTGAACACGTTATTCTCCACAAAAAAATCTATATATGAGATTTAAAGTTTCATGTAAGTTAGCCTTTTTGCCATCCCTCAACACTACCAACGTTTTCTTTTATTGTTTGGCTTGGAGACTCATTAAAATGTGAATTCGAAAATATCTTCAAATCGAATTGAAAGTGATGATGAATTTGACATAGAATATTCGAAGAATCAGACTGGATTCCATACAACATTCACCTGCAAGAAAAATTAATCAACAAAGTTTTTAACTAATGCAAAATTAGTGAGTACTAGGTATCTTGGTGTATATAGAAAAATTCAACTTCCAACTCCACCTCTCAATTGAAAAAAACACATAAAACTGCATAACTACAACTACAGCTACAACCAAAAGAAAAGTAATTTGGGTACAATTCTTTCGAATGGAAAATTCGTTATGAGACTGTGCCATCTTACTATTTCAAGGATCATATAACTCATTCTAGTTTTTCCTTTCTGGATAAGAGTGCCTTGGATGGAAAGAAACCCGAGCCAAACTCAAAGCTCGCGTCATGTAATTGAGGCAATTCTGGAAATGATGTGGTCCATTCTCGGCTCACATTAAGCAAACGACGTTGGGCTACTAAGCTAGGGTTTTAGTGAATGACACTCATAACTCCGCCAACCATTTTCATGTGGCTATCGTGGGTTACTGAAGAAGCAATAGGGATTTGGTATCTCAAAAGGAGTCAAACATAACAGAGGCCCTAGAAAATGCTTGAAGAGGGGTAGATGACATTGAAGTATGCAATGTTTTTAGTTGCAGTTGTTGTTATTGCTGCTAGAGAGCATGCTTTGTTTAACTGTTTTAAGTTTCAATTTTTTTGCTTGAATTTGGTGACAAGAATATGGATGAAATCACAATTTTCTGTTGTTTAAATTGCATATCTTAATGCATAAATAGATTCAGTGTGTTGAAAAACTCATGAGACACTCGGATTAGATAGACTTAGCCACTCAAATCTGCAAATGTAACACTTCTCTCACATTTCCAGCAAAATCAAACAGAAAAAATCATCTAAAAAAGACCAAAACCTAGAACATTTAGACTAAGACATATTTGCAAATCCAACACTTCTCTCGAGACAAAATCAAACAAACAAAAAAAAAAACCTAAAACGTTTAGACTAAAACCTATATTTTTTCCCATGATTAATTTGTTTATTTAAGTTTGTAATATTTAAACTTAAAAATTAACTTTCCAAATGCACATGACAATATCATTGCTAATAAATTTAAACAATCGAAAAATCAAATTTCAAAAATAAAAATAATATTTTTATTAAAAAAAGTCAATGACAATATCATTGCTAATGAATTTAAACAATCCAAAAACCAAATTTCAAAAAACAAAAATAATATTTTTATTAAAAAAAATCAACTAATTAAATATTATTGATAAAATTTGGTGAACATTGCAAAGCTTTGCTACAACTATTATATTAAGTCTATCAACTTTGACCACTAAGTTAATTGTATAGTCTCTACTTAGGAAGGGAGTAATAAAGTGCACTTGAATGCACTCCAAAATTATTATAATAATAATTGCTATTGTTTATTGCTTTTTTCTTTTTATATAAAATGGTTTCCATCATTTGCATAGCATGCATATAAATTTTAATGTATTTCAAGGATCATTGGAAATAAAATTGGTATACTAGACATAAAATAAGTGGTGCGATCCAATGCTCGATGTCACTGTAATTATTTTGCTGCTATATATATGTTATTCAACTTTAACTATTTAATATCAAATATTAACAATGGCGGCAGGGACATAGGGATATAGGTAATAATTCGGTTTCTTAAGAATGAAATGAAGGTGTAAATGCAACACAACAAAACACACACATATCGTAATATTGGAGAATAGTCTTTTTCTTTTAAGTAACAAGTGATGCATCGCAGCTTAGTCCCTGCCAAGTAGATTTGGGAATGGAGATGATAGTTGGCAGCTTATAATTATTCATGGTGATGATTTTTGGAAAATGGGGAGAGTCGAGGTATATTGTTAAAAAAATAGAAATTAATAGTATGGTAAGTAAAGGGTAATCAGAATAGATGTTTAAAAAATATTAAAAAATTATGTTCAATTGTTTTTTAGAAATGAAATGATAAGAAAATTGTAAATATTAAAAGGTATATTGAAATTACATTGAATAGTAATTTAAGATATAACTTATATCTTACTGTACAGTTATTGAAAAAGAATCTACCTAGGAATAGATGGGAGGAAGAAAGTAATTAGTATGAAATGGAATCTTCCCATAAAGTAATATGAAACATAACATATGAAGAAGATATCTGATAATATAATCTGACGTAAATCGTGGTTTAATGCATTTTAATGGGAGATCTTCTTGAGGTATTCGCTTATTAATCAGTGATGAAATCATAATTAATCTGCATTGCCAATCCTTTCGAACTTGTGTGGTGAGTTGTCACTAAGCAAAGCATAATTTATTTGCATTGGGAAGGGCGCGAAGGTGGCAGGGATGGAAGGGAGCGATAAATGATTTGAAACTTTTTGTGAACCCGAGTAGAGTGAAGCTTGTGAGTTCGAGTGCGGACTGGAATTGTAGAGCAAGGAAGTTTTGGGTGCAAGATGTATATCACGGAACACGCGAAATGAGAGTTCGATAGCGCCAAGTCACGAACCCAAGGCCATAAAATTGGCTAAGTATGGAAAGGAAGGGCGGTCCATCGGGCTCCCCTAAATCACAGTTTAATGTGTGTTAGTGGGAGATGTCCTCGAGGTTTTCGCTTATTAGTGGCAATTTTTTTCGAACATGTGTGTTGAGTTGTCATTAGTAAAAGCATAATCAATGTGCATTGGGAAGGGTGCGAAGGTAGCGGGGATGGAAGGAAGCAATAAATGCTTTGAAACATTTGTGAACCTGGGTAGAGTGAAGCTTGCAAGCTGGAGGAATTGTAGAGCACAGAAGTTTTCGGTGCAAGATGTACATCACAGAAATGTAAATAAGCGAACCTGTGTGCTGAGTTGTCGCTAGTAAAAACATATTGAATTTGCATTGGGAAGGACGGGAATGTGGTGGGGGTTGAAGAGAGCGATAAATGGTTTGAAATTTTTGTCAACCTGAGTATAGTGAAGGTCGTGGCCATAAAGTTGGCTAAGTATGGAATTGTAGATCACGAAAGTTTAGGGTGCAAGATGTATATCATGGAGCACGGGGAATTAGAGTTCAGTTGCGCCAACCCGAGAACCGATGGCCATAGAATTGGCTAGGTATGAAAAACAATGACGGTCGGTCGGACTCCCGTAAATCACGGTTGAATGCATTTTTTGCTTATTATTGCAATAAGCGAACCTGTGTGTTGTGTTGTCGCTAGTAAAATCATAATGAATGTGCATTGGGTAGGGAGGAAATGTGGCGGGGATTGAAGAGAGTAATAAATGGTTTGAAACTTTTGTGAACTCGGGTATAGTGAAGCTTGCGAGTTCCAGGAGTCAGAGGTCAAATTGTAAATCAAGGAAGTGTTGGGTGCAAAATGTATATCATAGAAGTGTTGTGTGCAAGATGTATATCACAGAACAGGGAGCATAAGAATTCGATAGCGTTAAGTTGGGACCCTGCAGTGAGATAATTGGCTAAGTGATGAAAGGGATGACAGTTGGTCGGGCTCATGATGTGATGATATAGATGGAGATGAGGATCTGACAATCGACTAACCCGGGAACCCGCGACCAATCTAGGAGCTTGAGAAAGTCAGGTTCAAGTTTAAAGAGATTTTGTTTATATTTATTTATAATGTATTCATATTAATGTATCTTAGTAGATTATTTGTGGTCCAAATGTAAACCATGTTCCAATTTGTGAAGGAATTGTAGACCACGAAATTTTTGGGTGCAAGATGATTATCGTGGAATTGTAGATGACGAAAGTTTTGGGTGCAAGATTTATAATAGCACCAACCCAGGGGTCGGTCGGACTCCCGTAAATTGTTGTTGAATGCGTTTTTTTCTTATTAATGCCAATAAGTGAACCTGTGTGTTGAGTTGTCGCTAGTAAAAGCATAATGAATGTCCATTGGGAAGGATGGAATGTGGTGGGGGTTGAAGAGAGCGATAAATGGTTTGAAATTTTTGTGAACCCAGGTATAGTGAACGTTGTGGCAATAAAGTTAGCTAAGTATGGAATTGTAGATCACGGAAGTTTAGGGTGCAAGATGTGTATCACAGAACACGGGAAATGAGAGTTTGGTTGCGCCAACCCGAGAACCGGTGGCCATAGAATTGGCTAGGTATGAAAATAAATGATGGTTGGTCCGACTCCCGTAAATCGCGGTTGAATGTGTTTTTTGCTTAGTAATGCCAATAAACAAACTTGTGTGTTGAGTTGTCGCTAGTAAAAGAATAATGAATGTGCATTGGGAAGCCCGGTAATGTGGTGGGGATTGAAGAGGGTGATAAATGGTTTGAAACTTTTGTGGACCTAGTTATATTGAAGCTTGTGAGTTCCAGGTGTTCGGGGTCGAATTGTAAATCATGGAAGTGTTGGGTGCAAAATGTATACCACAAAAGTTTTGTGTGGAAGATGTATATCACGAAACATGGGGCACAAGAATTCGATAGCACTAAGTCAGGACCCCGCGGTGAGATAATTGGCTAAGTGTTGAAATGGATGGAGGTTGGTAGGGCTCATGATGTGACGATATAGATGGAGATGAGGGTCTGGCAGTCGGCTAAACCAGGAACCCGTGACCAATCCAGGAGCTCGAGAAAGTCAGGTTCAAGTTTAAAGAGATTTTTTTTATATTTATTTAAAATGTATTCATATTAATGTATCTTAATAGATTATTTGTGGTCCAAATGTAAACCATGTTCCAATTTGTGGAGGAATTGTAGACTAGGGAAGTTTTGGGTGCAAGATGTATATAGCAGAATTGTAGATGATGAAAGTTTTGGGTGCAAGATTTATAATAGCACTAACCCGGGGGTCAGTCGGACTCTCATAAATCGTTGTTGAATGTGTTTTTTTCTTATTAATGGCAATAAGTGAACCTGTGTGTTGATTTGTCGCTAGTAAAATCATAATGAATGTGCATTGAGAAGGGCAGGAATGTGGCGGGGATTAAAGAGAGCGATAAATGTTTTGAAACTTTTGTGAACTCGGGTATAGTGAAGCTTGCGAGTTCCAGGAGTCTGGGGTCGAATTGTAAATCACAGAAATGTTGGGTGAAAAATGTATATCACGGAAGTGTTGGGTGAAAAATTTATATCACATAAGTGTTGGATGCAAGATGTATATCATGGAACACAGGGCATAAGAATTTGATAGTGCTAAGTTGAGACCTCATGGTGAGATAATTGGCTAAGTGTTGAAAGGGATGGTGGTTGGTCAGGCTCATGATGTGAAGATATAGATGGAGATGAGGATCTGGAAGTCTACTAATCGAGGAACCCACGACCAATCCAAGAGCTCGAGAAAGTGAGGTTCAAGTTTAAACAGATTTTGTTTATATTTATTTAAAATGTATTCATATTAATGTATCTTAATAGATTATTTGTGGTCCAAATGTAAACCATGTTCGAATTTGAAGAGTGTTTTGGGCTTGCAAATTTTGCTCAAACCCATAAGAAATAGAGAAAAAATATATGAATTAACATTTTGTATATGGAAGCATATGCACAATATAAAAAAAGAACATGACTGCAACATGTACAGGGAAATGAGTTAACTTTAAAAAGAAACACAAAATTCAAAAAACAACACCAAACATTGAAGATCACCATAGAACAACCTCAAATATTTATTTTCAGATAAATTGGGTTACAAAATACATTTGAGAATATTTCCCAAAATAGTTGTCTTGGAATTTGTAAAAAAATATATAGTTCAGTACATATTCTGTGAAATATAAATGTGTTTGCCATAATGACTAGGATTGGGACTGTCGCGGACTACAAAGCAAAGATGTACAAGAATGAAGTTTGTAAAAAGAAGAAAGTCCCTTAGATCAATAGAGAGGTTGTGCAATGCTTCTTGAATATCTAATTGGTTTTTAATCGAATAACCGACTGGCCAGTTTTTCACGTCATCTTCACCATATTCAAGAATGCCATAAGAATTTTCAAATGACAGTCTTTTATAGATATGAACTTGATCATCAAATGATTGCCTGGTTAAAAAAAATGAGTTGAATATCGATTTTGGGTCTTGGACTTCATTGGTGCTTCCAGCTAGATCTATCTCAATTAGCTTCTTGAATAGTTTGTCTCTTCTAGATATGGCCTGGCTACATGCTTGAATGATACCATTCAGTTTTTTTACCTTTTCTTTCCAGCATGTGTTTAGTTGGTCTATTCAATCCAAGGAAGGGAGATCCTCCTGTCTTCTTCTGAATTTCATCATACCAGTAAATTTAACACCAAATGGTAAAACTACATTGAGGTAGAAACCTTGCTCGTTCTTGAGATCTTCTTGCAGATACTCATGAAAATCATGCGCTCTTGTTCCAAAAGAGACCATATTCTTTGACATCTCCCAAGATTCTATTATTAATTCCATTCTTCTCTTTATATTCTTTTCCACATAGCCTCGGGCTGATGTGATAAGGCTTGCTGATCATTTTAACTTTGTCAAAGGTGTGGTGGGCCCAATCATTGCCAAAGGAGTATAAAAGAGCGTAAGAGGCATTAGAGTTCCCTCCAATTCTTTGATTCTCTCCTTTAACATGACGTTTTCCATTTCAAGGCCGCTAATAGAGTTGTCTATATCATCTCCAATTTCTCGGTGTATCTGGGAGATCTGGGAAGGGCGCATGTTGCGTAGGTTGATCTATGAACGAGATTTCCCTTTCTTATTCTTTACATCTCTCTTTTCAATAACCAATTTTTTGGATTCGCTGTCAAAAAATCGCTCTGAAATGCAAAAGACTCTTCTTTGTCCAATGTATCAGTGCCAATTATTTCCATCTCAGGATTATGTGGAGCAATGCTCTCTAGATGGTCGTCATTGGGGAAAAAATTTTCAATGTCAATTTCTTGTTCCATATCTTCGAGGGAGATATCATGGATATCAATTTCTCCCCTCGGTCCCTCCTGTTCTTGGATTATTGTTTTCTGTTTTTTGCTCGCGAGAAGTTTGTGAGAAATTTTAATTTTTCCGAAGGGAGGGTTCTTATCTCCTCCTCCGCCTGAAGAACTATGTGTGACTTTCTTGCTTGGTTAGGACATTGGAGTACTACTCTGAGATGTTGTGGTCTTGGGTGTGGCGGTCGGGGATTGGGAACTTTTTTCACTCGGGCTTTTTCATTTCTACTTGTATGAATCATTGGCACTGGGTATTGTTGTGAGCTTGTCGGTGTCAGGAGCAGGACTTCCTAAGGCATTATCTTCGTCTTCATTCAGGATAGTGTTAGTGAAAGAACTGTTGAAACCGACAACCAATAGGTGTTCCACAAAAATACCATCAAGGTCGAACCCTTTTACTTTTTCAACACATTTCAAATTGAATTTGTGGAAGTGGTCCGCGAAACCATCAATCTTGCTCATATTCATGACCATGAAATACCTAACTTTCCAAGGCAGAGAGATGAAATGAATTTTTCTTTTTTCATGGGAAAAATGCAACCTGTAGATGTACTTCCTTGCTATTCCAGCAAAACATATTGTACCAGATATGTGACATGGAAGGAAGCAATGATTTTGTCTGGACCCAAAAATCATTATAACATTATAGTTATCCATTTCTTCTAGTGTTCCCTTCCTATCCATGAACTTGGTCACCTGGTCAGACAACCAGGGAAAATACTTTCCAAATATGAATGCTTTAAAAACTAAAACAAAATCATTAAAGACTTCATAAAAATGTTGGCAAGCGTCGTGTCTCCATAATATTTGGTACGAGAAGGTTACTGGGTGAAATTCATGGTTTACCTTCTTACACATAGATAGTCCAGGGAATGGACAACAATTCATCACCGCGGAAATTAAATAAGATGACATAAATAATTTCTTATGCTTTGTGTATTGCAATAACTGGGAAGAGATTTCAATGGAAATCAACTTGCCACATTAATGGAAGATGGCTTGTTCCTTGACCGTAAAATATAAAATATACAGAATTATCCAAGAGATGTTGGTTGTACTTTGTTGTCATGTTATCATCGTGAAAATCCATGAAATTTTCCGAAAAGGGTTTTTAAATGCACTAACCTGTAATTTGGCCATGTCCCTGGGAGCGGTTGTTGGGTTCTCTAAGAACTTCGGCAAGAGGTCCAATTAATTATCATGCTTCTTTAACAACTATCTGCAATTCTTTCCCTTGAAAGTAGGCGTTGGTTCGGGAAGTCTTAACATATTTTGAAATACTTGAGGCGATAGGGAGACTCGGGAATGGTTCCACAATTGGATAATCTGCTGATTCAGAATATAGTTTTCAGCGCAGCACGTGACCAACTCCTTAAAGTCAACAAATTTGGGGACACAACTTGCTCCTGCAATTCCAGATGTTGAGATAACTTTCTTCTAGACAGAAGGGGATGAGTAGTAGTCATAATCTTTGGACCATTGAAAACTATGGTCCTCGCGCCCGAAAATATTCAGGGTATCTCCACAAAAATTTTGTCGAGCTGTAGCCATAAGGTGATGTTGGAGCATCATAATATAATCTCCCATAAATCTTGGTTCAATGTGTTTTAATGGGAGATTTCCTCGACCTTTTCGCCTATTAATTCCAATATTTTCGATGTGCCTAGTGAATTGTCACTAATAAAGGCATAATTTATGTGCATTGGGAAGCATGTAAAGGTGGTGGGGATGGACGGGAACGAAATCTACTTTGAAACTTTTTTGAACCTAGGATCCCGAGAACCCGCGAATCTGTGACAACATGAGGTGAAGAATCAACTAAGTATGGAAAGGCAGGGTACAATGCCTTAAAAAAGTTAAAGTAAATAACAATTTTTCCGAGCTCAAGATACATGCCAAAAAAAAAAAAATCAGATGCCATAATATTGACCTCTGCCAATTCGATAATAGGGAGGTTTAGTTGATGGATCCAAATATGGATCACTTCAGGCGACTGGGGTGCACGTGGGGTGCCTGTGAGAAAAGATAATGTATTGATGAAGATTTGTTTATATTGCTACATGTGGCAGTAATTGTGTGATAGTATTTAGAATGAACACTGGAGGATGGAAATATAATCTCCCGTAAATATTTTCTTAATGCATTTTAATGGGAGATTTCTTCCATCTTTTCGCTCATTAATGCCAATATTTTCGAAGCTAATAAAAGCGTAATCAATTTGCATTGGGAAAGTGTCTGAAGATGGTAGGGAAACCGAGTAAGTATGAAAAGGTGTGGCAGTCAGATGGACACAGACAAACTCATCGTAGGTAGAGTGAAGCTTGCGAGTTCGAGGAGTCTGGGGTCAAATTGTAGATAATGAAAGTTTCGGGTGCAAGATGTATATCATGAAACAGGTGGCATGAGAGTTTGATAGAGCGAATCCGGGAACTGGAGGTCAAAAACATTAACTATGGGAAAAACATTTCCAGCTATGTAATATACCTGGACCTCGAAAAAATCAGGTTCAAGTTAGAAAATAATTTGTTTATATTTACTTAAACACGTTCATATTATTTTATTTTATTAGTATTTTTTGTGGCCCAAATGCAAACCATGTTCAAATTTGAAGGGTGGATCAACATTTTCATATGCAAGCATACTCTCAAATATGTGAAGCTGTAATATATGCCCAATTCTAAAGAGGGGCATCATGTCAACACCTTTGTAGATGATAGTGGGCTAGCACAATATTGCATTCTTGCTATGATGATGTCTTAAAAAAACTAAAATAACCAACATTTTTTTTTGCGAATTCAAGATTGACAGCAAGAAACTAATGAGATTAAATAATATTCTCTCGTTAATGCATTTTAATGGGAGATGTCCTCGATCTTTCCGCTTATTAATGTCAATCTTTTCAAACATTTGTGGTGAGATGTCACTAGTAAAATCATAATTAATGTGCATTGGGAAGGGACGAAGGTGGCGGGGATGGAGGGGAGCGAAAAATGATTTGATACTTTTGTGAACCTGGGAGTCCGTGAACTCGTGAAAATTTGAAGAAAGGACTAAGTATGGAAAGGCATGGTAGTCAGACAGAGTCATCGTAGGTAGAGTGAGGCTTGCGAATTCAAGTAGTTTGTGGTCGAATTGTAGATCACCCAAGTTTTGGGTGCAATATGTATACTCCGAACACGGGGCATGAGAGTTCTGTAACACCTACTCGGGAACCCGTGGCCATAAAATTGGCTAAGTAAGGAAACGAATGACGGTCATTCGGACTCGTGATGTCAATATATAGATGGATATAGAATTTGTGAGTCCGCCACCCGGGAACCCGTGAGCATAGAAATGCGACTAAGTATAGAAGAGGAAAAAGAAAGGGAGAAAATAACTTTATGCCTCACACAAGAACACTTTGTTTGATAATTATCAAGCGATAGAAACACATCAACAATGGGGCATGAGAGTTTGATAGGGCCTAGCCGAGAACCGGAGGGCATAAAATTGGCTAAGTATGGAAAAAAACAATGGTCAGTTAGAATCGTGATGTGAGGATATAGATGGATATAGAATTTCTGAGCTCACAACCTTGGGAACCCGCGAGCATAGACATGTGACTAGGTATAGAAGCAGAAATGGATAATAGAGGGGAATAAGAAAAGGGAAAAACCGACAAGTATAGAAGAGGAAAAAGAAAGGGATAAAAGAACTTTATGCGTCACACAAAAACACTTGGTCTTAAGTATGGAAAGGCGGGGCGGTTAGACGGAGTTATCGTAGGCAGAGTGAGGATTGTGAGTTCTAGGAGTTTGGGGTCGAATTGTAGATCACCAAAGTTTTGGGTGCAATATGTATACCTGAACAAAGGGCATGAGAGTTCAATAGCCCATACACGGGAACCCGCGACCATAAAATTGGCTAAGTATGGAAATGAACAGAGGTTGGTCGAACGCGTGATGTGAAGATATATATGGATATATAATTTCTCACTTTTCCACCCCAGGAACCCGCGAGCATAAATATGCAACTAAGTATAGAACTGGAAACAGATAATAGAGGGAAAGAAGAAAAGGGAAGAACAAGTAAGTATAGAAGAGGAAAAATAAAGGGAGAAAAGCACTGTATGCCTCACAAAACAACACTTAGTCTGATAATTATCAAGCGATAGAAACACATCAACTATGGGAAAAACATTTTCAGACATGGAATATAGTTGGAGCTCAACAGACCCTGGTTCAAGATAAAAGAGATGTTGTTTATATGTATCTCAACAAGAAATAGAAAAAATATATGACTTGGAACACTTATATGCAAGCATTCAGATGGAGTCATCATAGGTAGAGTGAGGCTTGGGAATTCGAGGAGTCCAAAGTTGAATTGTAGATCACCAAAGTTTTGGGTGCAAGATGTATACCCCGAACACGGGGCATGAAAGTTTGATGGCACCTACACAGGAACTCGCAGCCATAAAATTGGATAAGTATGAAAATGAACGACGTTTGGTCGGACTCGTGATGCGAAGATATAGATGGACATAGAATTTCTCACTCCGCCACCCTGAGAACCTACGAGCATAGACATGCGACTAAGTATAGAACCAAAAATGGATAATAGAGGGGGAGAAGAAAAGGGAAAACAAGTAAGTATAGAAGAGAAAAAACAAAGTGAACAAAGAACTATATGCCTCACACAACAACACTTAGTCTGATAATTATCAAGCAATAGAAACACATCAACTATGGGAAAAACATTCTCAGCCATGGAATATAGCTGGAGCTCAACAGACCCTGGTTCAAGTTAAAAGAGATGTTGTTTATATCTATTTCAACAAGCAACAGACAAAATATACGACTTGGCATTCTTACATGCAAGCATATTCTAAAATATGACAAGATCCAATATATGCACAAATTGGACAACATATGCAGATCAGAGTTTTTGTAACTATACCTCTTAGTCTTTGGACCTTGTACTATGATGGAGGTTTCACTTCTACTTGTCGATAGTTCTTGTGAACTAAAAAACATGTGGTGTAAATGACATAAATATTTTTACCATGGCATAGCAGAATAAATAACTACAGATATTTGTTTCGTAAACATAGCAAGAGCATAATCTATGAATCCTTACCTTTGGCATTGTCGTTGTGCTGATGTTTGCGATGGTTCACTGCCCATGTCCATGTTACTTCTAAAACAGTGGCTATGAACATGTGTATATTGTTCATACTCAATATGGATGTGCATTAGGCATACACATTGTATTTGTTGTGGCACAACTGTAGCCATACCTTTTGGAAGATTGTACTCCATATTTCTCAGTTGTGGAACATAGGGCTCCATCCTCGTGTTCAATTAGTCTGTTCTTTTTTCAATGTAGCAATATAGAGAATACAATGGACATGAAGGAAAGTTGCTACGTAGGAACACATGAAAAAAAGATGGAGTACAAATTTATTTATTTCAAGATAGTGGCACAGAAAATACAATTGACATGAAGATAAGTCAATATACAGGAAGATATGCAGTATCCAAGGAAAAAAAACAGAAGAGCTGCAAACCAGTGGAACAAGTATAGACAGAGTAAATGAAAAACAATTGGATATAGAATATGGGTAGAAGTATGCACCTTTGCATGTATTCTTCTACATTTATGGTTAAGAGTTATTTCCTTTGTCCAAGTTTCATGTTTGTTTCAATGAAAGAAAGTACACAACAAAATGAACATGAATGTAAGTTGACATGTAAGGGAAAAAAAAATGTACATACAGTAAATAAAATAGAATAAAAGGAATAAAGTAACAGATAGTGTTAGAAGAATGTACCATTTTTTTTTCTTCATCCATGTATGTGTATATATAAAAAATTGTGTAAATTTTTTTTGTGTCCAAAATCAATTACAAACCAGGGAAAACTAAGAAGTTGGATAACTTGGCTTTCTGCAACAAGCTAGACAGATATTCTTTGAAACATAGAAATATGATTCTTCAATATGTTTGATGTATATTTCATAATTAAAGTGCAATACCAATTGTATCGTGATCAGACCAGTATGTGTCTAAGATAAATATGTTGTATTGAGAAATGGGCACATTCGACCATACATGGTCAATAAGTGTGTTTTGTACATGGTTTATCTTGTCCAAAAGAAAGCAGAGATTGTATTTGCACATGTAGTTTTCCAATTCTTTTGTTCTGGCATTATTTTGTAGCATGTCAATATTGAAGTCTCCTACAATGACAATGGTTTTGTTAAGATGAAAATGCTCTAATGCATTGGAAAGAACATTTAGTATGTTGGAGAATGTTGCATGTAGAGCAACATAGAGATTTTGTATTGCAATTTCTGATGCATGGAGAATTACTTTTGCGAGCACCATCTCAACATTGTTTTCTTCGAAATGCATATGTGTAATGTAACTCGATATGCAATTGTGATTTGGAAATTGCTTGTTTTGCATGCATAATGTCATGTATGTTTCCTGCAAGCACATAATATCGGATTTTATTGTATCATAGTCGTTGAGTATATCATCCATGTGTGCATGTAGGATGCACGTGTTAAGTGAAAGAATTGATACATATGAGTTTGTTTGTATGGATTGGTAATCATACTATAGATGCCACTTTGTGGTAGTCCTAAGGTGTTGCATCTCAATATCAACTTTGTGTTTAACTTTGAAGTTATATTTTGTAAGAGCACTTAGTAAATACAAGGAGTCTATACTTCTAACACGGGACAATGTTGTGTATACAAGTCCATCTATTCGAATTCCAACAGGGTCAAATGCAACACTATCAAGTGTTATTTCTTTCTATATTTGGACTGTACATGCACATGCAAGTTTAATTGGAAACTGTTTTTGAATCTTCAGTCGACATGTCTTTGCCGATGTGGATACTGGTTTTGATATTCGTAACATAGGTGTCCAATCATGTGCAGTGTTTGAATTATATAGATAAGCCAACTTTTTTTCTTGTCGTTGGCCTATATGTGGCTCATGGAACTTAATCCACAGGAAATCAAGTTTTTTTTGTTTTGGTATAGCCTTTGAGTATTCCATCTATACCATTCACCAATCCATCCTGTGAATCATAGTTGCAGGAATATATTTCAACCAACATGTCTAATTTCAGGACAAGTTGCAAAGGCAAAGTGGCTATATGTTCATGACGTGGTACATTTCCATGGTTGTCTTCTTCGAGGTCAATTGAATTGATGATGATATCATCGCCAGGAATGAGCGATATCATGTACCTATTATGAATTGAAACATCCCTATTCGTGTAGAATAGGTAAGGGAAGGTTGGGTCTGTTGGTGCAGGTCGCATGCACCTTGAATTGATATATGTTAAGTCATCATGTGTTTGGTTGTTTGTCCGCATTCTATTCAGAATTGAAATAAATGTTTCATCTGTCTAGTGCATTGTAGTATGTAATTAAAATCATTTTACATTTTCTTTCCATAAGTCATGCATCACTATTTGAATATTGACCGTAGGTTGTTCAAATATCAAAGAATCTTGGATGGGTTGTGCCTAGTAAAGATCCCCATAGAATATCATGTCAATGTTTCCAAAGTATTTGGTGTGCACATGTTTTATGTTTCTTAGTCGGTTGTCAATGGAATACAAGAAGTGACTTCCAATGAAAGATTCCTCATCTATGAAGACAAGTTGCAGTTCGTCATAAAGCTAAGACAAGGTATCTAACATTTCCTTATTGAGTGGAAGAAACTGACTTGTTAAAAGGCATAAAAAATTCATAGTGGATTGTTGTTCCACCTGCATTATATGCAGCTTTTCCTGTGTATGCAACTATTATCCCCTTTGGTTTCATAGGATCAAAGGAATTGTTTGAACCATAGATTCATATAAGCATTTGGAATAGTGCTTTCACTATGAATGTCTTACATGTTCCTGCCCCGCCTGTAAGGAACAAGTGCACAAGAGTGTGCATGTTCAAGCATTTTTTAATTGCAATATCCTTTAGAATTGTTTGTTGTTCTCGATTCAACAGACGTATGACTCTGTGGTATTCGTTATTTTCAATAAGGAAAGGATGTTTTGTGACTTGAAAACCACGGTTGATACGTTTTTCAATGCCACCTGCTCGAGGAAGAGGCAAATATGCTTGCAAGTCATAGGACTCGTAGAGAGTTCTAGTTGTTTTACGGTTTTTGAATGTCTCATCAAGATTGTCAGGGTTTTCTAGCTCATTAACTGCACTTTCTAGATCACCCCATGTTGGATTAACATTGTATGTAAATCTAGATTCATTGATTTGTACTATAGTCTCAGAAGAAATATACGCAGCTTCCCATGTATGGAAGTTATGTTTTAATGTGTTTTCATTTTGATCAAACAGAACGTATAACAATAGTTTTTATCTACAATAGTTTTCATAGTCAGTATGTTTGTTGTATTTGACAAAGCGTATCACAGAGGGCTTTTTTATTTTTGATATGGGTGCACCATTTTTTTTGTAATGCGATAGGAACTCTGTTAAGAAAATATGCTTAATAGGAGATGGAAGCTGGAGGTAATAATCAATAATAGAGCGACATAGAACGTCCTCTGAATTGTCAGGCTCTTGTTCTAGCAAAGATGGTGGTTTAAGCACAAATGTGTGTTTCTCAAGTGGAGATGTGTTTATGAAGACACATTTCCGTGAACTACAATTGTGGGGCAAGGAAAGTGAAATGTGGACTTCTTGTTGAGCATACATTTGTTGAAGATTAAGTAATGTATTTCCATGAGTATGTATCATTTGCAAAACATCAATATGACTTCTTTCATGTTCTTTGTGTATTCTTCTGAATGCACTTGTCATAGATTTGTCAACCTTTGTCATATACGAGGTACAGTACGATGTTGCAGCATATGCATTGAGGACATACTGGGCATCTGTATTTGCGTTCCACATAACTGGCATGTCCTTGGAGAAATTGTTGTTCCAAATATGGGAAATTTTTCGTTTAAGGAAAACTGTTGATTGTTTAAGTGTACATTGTATAGCTTGGATGTACTCATCTTCTATTAGATTTCGCTCTGTCAAGAAGTCGTCGAAGCTCATTAACTCATCAAAGTCTCATTGTTCTAGAAATGCGAACAAGGATTTAGATTTCTCAATGACAACATTTTCCTGTAAACTAATTGGCTCTATGATTCTTGTTGTTCTCATTGGCAACATAGGGAAGTTGTATCTGCAATGTGAATTTTTTCGTTTTTTATAGCTTTTTGTATGATAATGTCTATGAACTTTGGCAAGTTCTAGATCCAAATGATCTATGCTGCATGTTATGTATTTGTCCACAAACTACTTGATCTGTGAGTTGTTTTCGTTTCCATAGACCGGTGCACCCTCTATCCACAACAATGTGTGGTCATGCTCACTCCCCCTATTCTGGAACTCAGTCACAAAAAAGTAGTCCGATATTTTTCCCAAAAACATTTCAACATGGCATATCAATTGCCTCAAAGAATTTATTCTATGTCTGTAGTATCGAGTACATGTCATTGGGTCTTTTCTTATGAGGTAGTCAATGTCATCATTTTCCAATGTATCAGTTTGTTTTTTCCTTTTCCTGTTCTTATACACTGCAGACACCATAGCCACCAATGGATCCCAGTGATCCTTTGCACTTGTAAATGTGATGAAAAATGTTGGTGGTCCCAATTGTCGGATCATTGCAAAAATAGTTTTCTTGTTTTGTTGCAAATAGTCAGGAGAGATGCGAGTGTTTTTTAAATCTATGTATCCAATATCAGATTTCAGGATTTTTTCTAGGTTTTCTTTGTAGTTGACATCTTTGGCCAATAGATTTATTCCTTGTAGATGGCCTTTTCTTATTCATACCCACATGCAAGAAAACACTTTCTCAATTATTATGCACATTGTTTTGAAAAACAAATTTGTTATGTGACGGGAGAAGTCACCGCTTGAATGTAGCAGTTCCCATCGAACTATTTTATGGTAGCTGAATTGTTCTGTAATGTCACTGGGACGTGGATCTCCATAGAACAGTTTTGGGAAGTTCATTTCCTCAGCAAATTTGTCCTTGAATATTCCAAGTGGATGTTGCCCCTCAGCAGGTGCAATTTCGACAATCTTGTCTTGCAAGTCACGAATGAGTTGTGAGTCAGTGAATCCATGTATCAATGTTTCAGCAGGTCTTTCATTCTCCGATTCATCGCTTGTATCAAATTTATTAGCAGTCTCGAGAGTCTGTGTAGAGTTGTCATCACCTTCTCCAAGAACATTGTTCCAGTTCTCATTTATACAAATGTTCTATGCTTTGTACAGGGCCCTGGAACATAATTCTTTTAATGCTTTCATGACAACATGCACATGCACTTTACCTATCTGGTATGCATTCTTGTATTGCAAGCATATTTCGACAACTACAACAATTTTCATTATATCGCTAATGAATTGTGGCAAGGATTTTTGCACAACATCTAGTTGGACAGGCACATTAATAATTGATCATGTTAAGCCCATTTGGGGTCGTTTATACCCGCAAGGTCTAATTTGTGTAAATGCAATTCACAGAGACAAAAGTCTTCCTTCAAGTTCTGTAAGTGCACTTACATCTGGTAGTGGTGTATTACATCTTATTTGGTCATGTGTTGCAAATTGTAGCAGTTTTCCATTTTCAAGTGATCATTTTCATGGAAGACAAATATTGCCACTGGAAAATGTTTTATCATTTAGTGTCAAGACGAGGTATTCTTCTTCCAAATTAGGCATGAAAGACTTAGTGTTTTTTGTGAAATTCAATTGATCGCAAATTACACATACAATGGAAGGAGCGTCTTTAATGTGTTTCATATAGATTTTTTTGCATCTTTCTTCCATAGGGAAGTATGCGTAGAAAGTGTTTGCTAGTTTTCATTGGTAGCAGTGCATGGTGTTGGCTCTATCCCACGAAATGTGATTTTTTCCTCTTGGTCAATACCATGACCATTGTGGGATATTTAGTCGTACCTGTTTCTCTCACGTATCTATTTTTTCAAGCTGTGGTAGGTTAACTTATGCTTTCCACTGGAAACTAGTTTCACTTGTTGACAAGCTATGTTGGAGGTGGAATCGACATTTCTTATGAGCATTGCATCCTCACCATCTCGATGATGAAAACTATTATGTTATTTTCATTCGACATGTGATGTTTGTGATCAACAAAAAATGCAGAAATGTGATTGTGTTGTGCACGAACAAATTTTTTTAGGTTGTGATATGTCAGTTTCTGTCTAGAAGGAAGCGTAGCAATGTATTTTTTTCTCTCACATATGACATTTTTCAAGTTGTGATAAGTTAGTCTACATTTTTTGTTCAAGGTTTGGATGACCTCATGAAAACATGGATGAGTTTCATTCTGATTAAATAGCTTGCGACACTTATGCATATTCGATGCAGTTTGGGTGGCATTGAGACTGGATCTTGAACTGGTAGTATTTCTTATACCACCAATGCATTTTTTTCTCTCACGTATGACCTTTTTCAAGTTGTGATAAGTTAGTCTACATTTTTTGTTCAAGGTCTGGATGACCTCATGACAACTGGGATGAGTTTCATTCTGATTAAATAGCATGCAACGCTTATGCATATTCGATGTGGTTTGGGTGGCATTAACACTGGATCTTGAAATGGTAGTATTTCCTATACCACCAATGTATTTTTTTTTCACACGTATGACCTTTTTCACGTTGTGATAAGTTAGTCTAAGATTTTTGTTTAAGCTCGGTATGGCCTCATTATAAATTGAACAAGTTTCATTTTCATTAAATAGCATGTGACACGTATGCAGATTCGATACGATTTGGGTGGCATGGACAGTGGACCCTGAACTAGTAGTATTTCTCATCATACGTTGATAATGGATATGTGGCGTATCTGTTTTCAACGAGATGATGTCAATTGTTCGATCATAGTTTGAATCAATACAACAAGAATGGACAATACCATCCGATAGGGCCGACCAGACCTGGATATTTACTCTGAATATGATAGATAGTCATTGCAAACATAATCTACCACCCTCTACATTTCCTTTCTCATATGGCAGTGCCATTCTTACAAGGTATTGTTGCCAACTTCCAATTTTCGGCATACTTTCTAGGAGATATGGTGAAAGGTGTTGATGCAAGCAACTAAAATCCTGTTGGCTGCCGCCTATAATTGCATTGCAAAAGGATTGTACAGTAGAAATCCACATCGACTGCACATCGAACTCTGTTGCTACCAAATAGAAAATTGCATTGAACAGACTATCTCCACAACTAGATGCAACATTTTTCGCTATCTGCAAGCCATGGGAGTGTATACGATGCATAATTTGTTTTCAATGTGATTCAAGGTCTTTGAAAATGAGGGACAAGTAAATTTGAGGTCCTCCAAGATTGCATACAGATAATTTTCTATAGAGTTGTGGTTCATAATGACCACTGACAGGATTGGCATCATGGAACAAGATGCAATATGGATCGCTAGATGCAGTTTTGTTGAATAATAGATATCTTGTTTTTCTTGTCAAGGACCATATTCCAATTGATATATTGAGCCACTTGGACAACCACCGTATACAAAATGTATCTCCCCAAATTCCCCTCTCATGTGCAGGCAGAATTACAGATGCAGAAAACCACATCTTTGAAAAATACTTAGTGACATCATGTATTCCATGCAACTGGAAAAGAAAATCAGATGCCAATTCATATTGATACGACTCCAATGCCTCAAAGTCGCCATTTTTTAAACAACCCAAGAAATAATCTATCAATCCATTGCACAGGTCGGTCGATGAATAACGAAAATGCAATAGAACTTGAAATGCATCGAAGAGGCAATCTCCTACAGTATACGAGAATGCATCCAATCTAAAAAACCTATTTCTATTGGTCAATGTTGTCATGTACAATGGAGTCTGTATCTATTTCATAGGACTCAAAATCTATTACTTTCTTCATCTCTTAAGCTGTGATTTTCAAGATGTTTCTTAGCTATATTCAGTTTATATG
>SNQJ01S0043288.1:31522-74809 GCA_010110895.2 Picea sitchensis
TACATTCAGATTCATAGTGCCCATACTTTTTGCAGTAATAGCATTGTATGCTTGATTTGTCATTTGATCTTCTCCCTCTACCTCTTTGAGGCTGAAAATTCTGATTCTGGTGTTGTTGTCTGTGACCTTGGAAATTTTGATGTTGGCTCTGTTGTCTGTTACCTCCATTCAAGTGTTGGTCACTTGTAGTACTCCCTCGTCCTTGGTGACCTCTACCTCTTCCTCTGCCTCTCCCTTTGCTGAAGGAGAATTGAGTTTTGAAGGCATTGGCGATTGACACATCTGTGAGATGTAGTCTAGTCTTATGTGTCACCAGGGAACCAGTCAGTTCATCTGTTGAAAAACATGACAGATCCTTGGATTTAAGGATTGTTGTAACAACCATTTCGAATTTCTTTGGTAAACTTCTGAGGACTTTCTCAACAATGCGTTGATCAGTGATGGCTTCACCAGTCAATCTGATCTGGTTCATGATTCCCATGACTCTGGTCATGAACTGATCCACATTTTCAGACTCTGTCATTCTTAAAGTCTTGAATTGTGTCCTCAAGGTCTGTAGTTTGATTGTTTTGACCCTGTCATTGCCTTGGTAGGCTGATTTAAGGATGTCCCAGGCCTGTTTTGAAGTACTAGCGCCTGTGATTTTTGAGAAAATCGAATCATCCATAGAATTTTAAATCTAGAATTTAGCTTTATTTTCTTTGTTCCTCTAAGTTGCCTGAGCAATTCCCTACCGGTTTGTCATGGCGACAAGCTCTACTGGATCTGGTTCCACATATCTAAGATCCACTAGATCCCAACACTCTTGTGCTTGCAAGAACGATCTCATTTGAAGAGACCAGAACTCATAGTTCTTTCCAAGAAGAATCGGACCCTGAGTTGGTCCTAAATTGCTAGACGTCGCCATTTTTAACAAATTTAGCAAAACTGAAAAAAAAAAGTTGGGAAAAAATTTGTATTTACCTGTCTCCTGCGTGTAATTTGCAGTGACTTCAGAATTTCGTCCTTCGGGACTTCGGGACTGCTGTATGGGAGTCCTTCGAACTCTTGTCTCTCCAACTTCCGATCGCCGAAATGCCGAAGAGAACTTAACGGCCTTGGATTGGCCCTTAGTCTCTGTGCAATGTGACCACGCGCCTAAATGTTAAAGCGCTATCATCTTTTTGCAATTTGGAGAATAACGATGTCTGTGCCAGTTCTTTGTCCCTCAATTTGCCAAAATCTGAAATATCCTGGCGCTTATTCAAATGCCTTTTTAGGATTTTGCGTTTCAGGACTTTTAGTTTCTCGATGTCAAGAGTCCTGACCCTTCGTCCTTCCGATCTTCGAAATGTCGATTTGCCGAAATGGCTTTAACAAAAATTAGCCCCAAGGCTATACCTCTGGTCCATGTGATCGCTTCCCATATGACTGCAGTCCTATTTCGGAGTTTTATGACGCAAAGCGCCTGACCTCCTATCCTCTGGACTCCCGAAATACCGATACGTGGAATGCCGAAATGGAAAAGTGTCCTTCTCTTTTCAAAAAATCTCCCGAAATCCTGGATTGCTGCCATGCGTCTCCTCAAGATGGATGGTCCTCCTGCATTTCACAATTTCACGACCCCCGGTGACACAAATCCTCTGTCAACTTGAAACCCCGGTAGCCGAAATACCGACGGTTTCCTCGATCTCCGCCACGTGACCCAACGAATGGACGGCTGTGATCTTTTCAGGATTTTGGGACTTTTTCCGTGGAGTGTCCCGACCTTCATCAACAAGACCTCCGATATCCCGAACTCCGTAATGCCAAAATTTGGATGACACTTGGATCTGCTACCACGTGTCCTTTTTGATGGATGGTCCAGATGATTTCGGGATTTCGCGTATCGGGGTTTGGAGTGCAGTCTCCTTTGCTCGTCCAACTCCTGATTCCCGATTTTGCGATAGAGTCAGATCGATGACTCATAATCTTTCTCGATCCAACGGTCTAGAATGAATCGTGATTTCACGATTCGCGAATTCTCATGGTAGTCTTCTGACCTTTACACCCTGCGAGTCAGCGAAATGCCAAGATCTCGCCATGTGTCCTCCTTGATGGACGGTCCAGATGATTTCAGGATTTCGTGACTTCGCAAGTCGGCTTTTCTCCTGTGCGCTCCAGAGGACTAAACCTCGTGCACTTTCTCACGGATCCGATGGCTACCAGTCCCTATGCAAGATCTAACGGCTGTGATTCTTTCTCCTTTTCTGCGCTCTCCTTGTCCCTTCTGAACTGAATTTTCGCCTCAAATCTGATCGCAAGACGGATCTTACGGCTGCGATTGCTCATTCTTGGCTTCTTTCGCGAGTTCTTTGCTATTATTGCAAAGATTCTCTCCTGCGGAAGAAAATTCGTGAATCTTTCACAGATTTGAAAGAATTACACGAATTCTTTGAAGCATTATGTTCTCTGCAACAATCTTTGACGGATTTGAGAGAATTCCCGAAATTCTTTAAACGATTCTGCCTTCTTCAACAATCTTTCACTAATTTGAACGAATTTCTTTGAATTCTTCAAATGTTCCTGCCTCCTGCAGCTCTTCTTCGTGAATCTTTGACGAATCTGAAATTGTTCACGAATCTTTAAACTTTCTCCTTCTGCAGTCTCTGCTTTCTCAATCTTTTGAACGTATAGCACTCTGCTTCCTCGTGGGAGCTTCCTGCGACAATCTTTTGAGAGGATGACATACAACTTTCCAAGCCTTTTGAAAAGACTGTGTCCCGTGCTCTCGTGATCCGTGTAAGCTCTGCGCTGTGAGGATTGTGTTGCTCTCCAGCCTGTGTGAAGAGGCTTACTTCCATTGCTCTGATACCATGATAAATTGTGAAGCAAGAAATGTAGAGAGAAAGAATAGAGCATAAATAGTATTCAGTATATTGAGAATGTAAGGAGAAAGTACAATGAGAAGAGTTAATGAAGTGATACAATGCAAAAGGAAAATAGCTAAGCTAAATAGGCTCAAGCAAGTCAAGAAAAGAAAGTACAGCTGGCAGTGTACAGTCAGCCTGTTGAGGTTACATTATATTTAACACAAATCGTATAGATTTTCACAGCACTCAGGCGCTTCACGTTTCTCACGGCTCTCGTGCTCTTCAGCTCTCACGATTCTCCTTGTTGAAGTGGGCAGAAGCAAAGGAAATACAAAAAATAACACAAAGACTGATTTTATTGCTCAATGAAGAAAACAATTACATCTACCTCATATTTATAGAGGCCTTGGAAGGCTCTCGAGAGTCCAAAGAGTTATCACAGCGGGAAATGTTTAGAAACATCGTCACGAGATTATCGGTGGAGGAAGAGTCTAGAAATTTGGTGGTGGTGGGTAGAAATTAATGCTTTGAACATTTAGCTCATAAACTGATCTCTCGGAGAGTTTTTCTATTTTGAGGATTTTCTTGTCACTAGACGTAATCAAAATCAAGCTATTGGAGCTAAGGATATCTTTAATTGGTAAAAACGGTTGCAGTTGTCGGGCATCATCTACGTCATCTAAGATTATAAGAAAGTGATAAGAGGAGGAGAGATGCTTTAGAACCTCCTCTATACCTTCATCAATGATGTTTATGGGCCGATCCAATCCAGTCAAGTCCTTCAGTAGTTTCCTCTGCAAGGAATGTAGAGAGCATTTGCCTGCGTTTTCTCTGACGTCATATAAAAAGCACGATGGACGGTAATTTGATCTCCTCTTGCTGAAGTATTCTTTGGCCAGTGTTGTCTTTCCAACACCACCTTGACCCACAATCCCCATAGCATTCCCCTGCTGCCGCTGCAAAACTTTGGTTTCAAAATCTTTTAACTTTTCCTTCAAACCCGTTGCATGTTCGGCCACAAATTTCAATGGTTTCTTGTCCACGTTATTCAACACATGTTGCAAGACCTCTTCCAATAGTTGCCCCTCGTCCCTGAATATCAGAGAATAAAATAGTTGGTAAAAAACACTCATATAAAAAATGTCGCATGCCTATCAATCCAACAAAATAAAAAATAGATCGGAGACGAACGGAAGAGGGAGGTCAGTTGGAGATTCTCACCCATTAAACGCCTTTAACTCGAAACCACTTATGTCTGCAGCAGTGGAGAGAGTTTTTCTCTTCGTGCTTGCGCGGGGCTTCAAAATACCTTCCAACTTTCCCTGTCCAACGGAGCTCCGAAGGCTTCACATTGTAAAAAATAGGAAGAATAGTAGTCGCTGACTCTATCATGTAGATGAGCTCATCCAGACACCACGAAGAGGTCGCATAGTCGGGAGAAAAAATGGCTATGTGAATAACGACACTTTGAATTGCGGCTTTTATCTGAGAAGGAAATGTGCACCCCTTTTTCAATTCTGGTTTGTCCAAAAAGGCTTGCAATCCAATCGATTTAAGACGAAAGTAGAGATGACTGGCGAATGTGCTCTTGACATCAGGACATCTGTGGTTTATAAATACGTCATAAGAGGTCGATGGAGAAGAGGAAGAAGAAGCAACATTGTCATTGTATTGAGGGGCAGTTTGTGTCATTTGAATGAATGGATAGACAGACTAATGAATAGGATAAAATGGCAGACAGAAAATAATAATTAGACAGATAAATCAGATTCAAGCAGGCAGATAGATCAGATTGCAGAGCTCACAAGGCTTCAGATTGCCGAAAACTATAAGAGAACATAACTCAGGCAGGTGCAGTGAAAAGCTGAAAACTATATTTTAAAGGTGTTTATTAGCAGTGACGGTGCCATCTCTTGACAATAATGAAGTGACAAGATAAAAAAATTCTCCACCGCCTGGGAAATTTTGTGGAATTTATGTTCCCTCTAAAGATGAAGAATTTACCAACCATCTGTCCACGATCAAATGTCTTGCAGTTTATAACGTGTAACTTAACCTTCATTGACTTCACTTTCATATATAATGTGATCATCAACTGTCTTGCACTTTATCACTGGTAACTTAACCTTTATTGACTTCACCTTCATAGACTTTATCACTGGTAACTTAACCTTCATAGAGGTTGGCTTTACCTTCATAGAGGTTGGCAACTTGTTCTTTAACAAAACCTTCATTGACTTCACATTCACTAACATTGAACACAAGGTGGTCATTCCTTTGCCAATCATTTTATAGGGGTTTTTTATTTGGCCCACTTGAACTAACCACTCTACCTTAGGACTTAACTATCATTAGATAGTTGAAGTTAAGACCTTATACTTTTATTGGATTCTCAATTTTTGGTCCAAATTTTTAGCTCTAGCCTTTGTCCATACATTTTATATGAATACTATAATAAATATAATAATAATCCAATTTTAAGGTCTCAACTAAACCAAACATCAAATGGATGTATCATACCATTTTGTTTGTGAGACAAGGGTTCCACTTTATGTAACAATTTAACAGGTTAATCTAAAGAGGTGTACATATCTTACATCCCTCTAGGTTTGAACTTGTGACCTCATATTACATAATATACACTTTATATCAATATAGAGTGTATATATATATATATATATATATATATATTCTAAGGAAAACCTTGTGGCATCTCCCCCTCTTCCCTAGAATATTCAAATGGACGTGGCTTAGCTACAAACTGCAATTATAGTTGATAATCTAACGGGACTTCGTTGAACTTGAACCTCAACAAGACCTATATATATATATTCTAAGAAAAACCTCGTGGTATCTCCCCCTCTTCCCTGGAATATTCAAATAGACTTGGCTCAACTACGAACTACAATTATAGTTGGTAATCTAATGGGACTCCATTGAAATTGAGCCTCAACTAGACCAACACAAAAATACCTTACAATAAACTTTGCTTTGAAACAATATGTTCAATTAAACTAACACACACACACACACACACACACACACACACACATATATTACATCACAAAATGTCCTTAGGTTTTCTTCGCATTAGTCACCATTGTAGAGATTTATTTGATATGATTTTTTCATTAACATCAACACCATCAATTCTTATTTTGTGGATTGATGCATAAATGAAATGCATGGCAACAACACATCATACGTAACAAAATACCCATGAAGATTGTCATGTTACTTTTAACTCTTAAATTCTTTAATATTATGATACTTTAATTATATGTTGTTGGGTGGATATCACTTAATTGTCCATTTAGTACATATAGATTGTCACTATCATTGATACTTCAAAACTGGGTCCACATAAAGATCTCAGGTCCACTTGGGTCCACATATAAACCCCAACATCACTTCTTAAATTTATTTCAAACATTCGTTTAGGACTAGTTTATGGATTAGTCACAAACCCTAACTTCCAACAAGTATAACTCCATACCTGTAACGAATCAAGGTCCGAAACTTGTACCCAATATTCTTTGATATATATTCTGAATTTCCTCCAAATTTCTCTTCTTGATTCATCATTGAAAAAGAGATAAAACTAAAATGGCATACCTTCCTGAATTTTGGCCTATTCTGGAGAGCGAACTTGTACAATATGCCACACGCTCAATATTTGATATCTGATTCTGAAACTCACACAAAACGTACTACAGATTGTACTCTTTCCAATTTAATTGGTCTCATGGAATTTGGATCCTCTATGAATAATTTATTATTGTTTTACTCGGAACACATGTTTGAGACTAGTTATAGGACTAGTCAAAAACCCTATCTTCCATAGAGTGTATCTCCAAAAGTAAAATGACCCAGAAGTTGAAATTTGTACCACAGGTACCTTGATATGTCTTCTCAACAACCTCCAAGTTTTATTATTTGAATCATTCTAGAAAAAAAATTATAGTTAAAATGGCAAGATGACCTTTAAAGAACATACCTCAGAACACATCATCACAAGACTTCATCTTCCCTTGGAATTTCACCCTTCTTCACTTCATCTTCCCTCTGAAATTTGATACCAATCTTTTGCTAATAGATCATAAGATTGAATTGTAAAAATATGAGGTTCTTAATGTGTATTTATACCCTTCCATGTGTTTCCTTTACTTAACTTTAGGGCTGACCTATAACTTCTTGTTTGCAACACTTTTTAGGGGCACATTTTATTTTAATTTTAATTTCTCTTGTAGGGCTGACTTTCCCTTGTACACTTAATTTCATCTTTAGTTAATTATACAATTAGGGTCAACTTTGGGGACTTCATTCCTTTACTTTCGAGGTTTCGTTACTACACTTATGGGGCTTCTTTAGGGCTTCTTGACCATACCTTACATAATCATCTTTAAGAAGGCATATCTCATTAACCGCGAGGAACCACGTGGTGTGCCACCTACCATTGGAAATGAATTTAAAAGGACTATCTATCCATGGAGTTTTTGCATGCATTTGTAATGTCCTTCACCCTCTTTTTCCTCAACCAATTGCGGGGCTTCTTCACCATTTATTCGGGCTTTGTTTCTTCTCTTCCTGGGCTTCTTGTCCATTGGTACTTCCTATCATTGTAATCCACAAATGTATATTAAAAGAATTCATGTCAAGGTTTCTTCATCATTTGACTTCAAGTCTTCATGGCGGTGAATTTCCTTCTCTTCTTCACTGCTTCCAAGGAAGATGTGTTCGTCATGTATTTTCTTCTTCATTGCTTTGATTCCATCAATGACATAATCACCAATGACTGACTTTGACATCAATGACAACACCATTCAAAAATCTCCCCTTTTTTCATTGATGGAAACACTCATACCCTCCATGTGATTATGCTCCTAATCATTATCTCCTGATTGTTATCTCCCCCTTTGACATCAATGGAAAAGGGTAACTCCCCCTGACAATTTCTCTCCCCCTGTCTTGACAATTCACCTAAATTTGTTTGAAAAGGGGTGGAAGCATTAGAGATTCAAACTTAAGATTTTTGAAGACATTAAATCAGATTCTGGAAGAACAAAATCCAAACAATCGAGTCACACTTGGATGTTATAAAAATCCAATGCCCTCAAATATAAGATTTTCTATGAGGGCTTCACAAATTGAAGACTTAGATGGAGTTATGCATAAAGCAACAAAGATGGAAGAAATCATGCTAGAAACAAATGTTGATCCTAAGATCATCCTTAAGAAAGTCCAAAGACAAATGGATTCTCTTGCTATCTCAAATTAAGGGCCATCAACTTCAAGAAATGTTGAAAATCGAGGAATAAGGAATGTTGAAAATAAAGGACTTGGTGGAGGATTTTTTCAAGGATTGTTCCCTAATATAAGAAGTGATGTAGAAACAACTCAAGAGACAAAATAAATATTATAAATAGATCAAATGAATCAAACGATTCGACAGATGCATAATGACCTAACCATATTAAGAAGAGGATAAAATTTTGTCCCAAACAATCAAAATCCCATAATTCCTGCTCAGTAACAAAGAAGAACTCCTCTTTAAGAAAAAAGAATAAGAAATGTTGATAGAACGGAAGAGAATAGACAAAGAGAACCAAGAGTGAAAAACCCTAATGTTTTCATATTATAAGAGATCTTTGATGAAGAAAATTTTGATAACTTTGACCAAGAGGCCAAAATCATTCAAGATGAAATTCTTGAATCTGTACAGATGAATGAAGGTGAGTCATCCTTGTATATTTTTTATGAACATGAAGAGTCAGATATCTCACAATAAAATTTTGTGGAAACCAAGGCAAAAGTCAATAAATTCAAAGCAAGAGAAATGATTGAAAAAGAAAAAGAGAAAAACAAAATGAATGTTGCAGAAACATAAAAACATCAAGAAGTTGAAAATCAAGTAAAGAATCCTCCGCAAATGACTTATAATATAAGTGATGACTTGACCAAATTGAGAATTACTCTCCCTTTCATAGAAGTTGTAAAAATCCCACAACAAAGAGAATATTCTCAAGATTTTGGATGAGCCAAGTATGATAATTGAAGCAGCTATAACAGATTCCAAGCTTCAACAAAATATTTCAGTTGTCAAACCAAGGGGCAAGGTTCCTCTGTTCTACATCACAATCGAAAATCATGATGTAGTATTACACAATTGTTTGGTTGTCAGTGGAGCAACCGATAATATTATGTCCTTGTCAGTAATGGAAGCTCTAGGAATGGGATGTATGAAGTATTATGAAACTAGAGAAAGTATTTATGCAATAGAATCAAGAAAGGTCCCACCATATGGGGAGATTAAATATTTTTGTGCCTGAATAATTGCAGCCCCCAATATCAAAATTGTTTTCACTATTATCGCATTGGACTTGCCTCCAACATATGGTTTAGTTATGGAAAGAGATTGGTTCTCACTAATTGGAGGTTACATCATGAACGATGGAAGTTGTATGGAAGTTGTCTTTGATTCTCTCTCTCTTCTTTTCCTCCAAATCACTCATTCTTTTCTTGAGAGATTTGAGGTATTCTCCTTTCCTCTTCTCTTTCAACTCGTAGAATACTTTATCCATGGTTGGCCAATAAACTCACAACTTCATGCTCCATCCTCTCCTTGGGATTATTTTCCTCCTTCCTCTATTCTGATGCCTCTGTCCCTGCAACTCCAATATGTCGAGCTCCTTTCTCATCTCCTTGAGATATTTTTTTGTCTCCTCTTTGTTCATCTTCTTTTGAACTGCTTCCATGGCGCTCACTTTCTCCCCAAGTTTTTTTATGTCATCCATCAAGGCTCCTTGTCTGTGGATTTTAGTAGCCATTTCTTCTCCCCTTCTTCCCCTCCTGGAAAGTCCGTGAGTCATAGTCAGCCTCTGCTAAGCCTCTCCTCACTTAGCCTCTTGGTTCACTCCACTGGAACCTTGAGATTTTACACTCCTGCTGAGTGTAGGAACACACCTTGTGCTCGCTCCTTCTCCTGAGTGTTGATATTATGGTAGTTGCGGGAGATATTAACCTCCACATGTAACCTTTGACAAGACTAGAATATTCCGGGAAGAAAAAGAAACCCTAAAATGTTGGATAATAACCCTAGGAGACAAGTCGGCTCAAGAGAATATTTAATATTGAGTTATTAGCCTCCAAAAAGAGAAATCGACCGAGTCAAGTGAGATAGACCAATATAAATAGAGCGTGCTAGACCTCATTTGTCACTCTCTCTCTCACAACTACATAAGACTAGTGGTGCACAAGTTTGGAGAGGGAGTGCAGTTGTAACTGGTGCAACTGGTATTTTGGTTTTTGGTTGGACTTTCTCTTGGTTATGGTTTGGACTTTATGCTTGGTATTTAGTTATTGTTTCTTGGTGCACTAGCCTTGGAGAAAGGTGTGATACCTTGGTTGGCTATTAGATATCTTCCAGAATTTATATGTTTGTCAAGGTTAAGGTGCTCGGGGGTGGCCTTTGTGCCTATGGTTGGGTGACAATATTTCTATGTTGTCTATGGTGAAACGACCACACCTATTTTTCTAACAGGTTATGGGCCCACACTATATTCAGACAGCATAACCGCTAGAAGATATGTTGGGAGGATTTTCTCAGTTGCAGTTGTAGTTGCATTCAAAGTTTTTCTGTAGCAATGAAACCTTAACCCTCTTGTTGAGGAACCTTAAGTGAAGAGCTTGGCCATATTCCTAGATAGCCTAGTGCACCCTAGCCCAATGCACCTCCTGGTACTCTCAACAAGCCAAGGCATCAAGTTTGAGTTTTTGGTCAAATTCAAAGGTTGACCAAGTCAAAGTCAAAGATTGACCAAGTCAAAGAAGTCATGACTTACTCTATGAAGTCAGAAAACAAGTTAGAAGGGGATTCTAACTTCAGAGCATGGAAGACAAGGATTGACCTCATTCTTGCCAATAATAAAGTGTTTGATATCGTGAAAGGAAAGATCATGGAACCACAGTTTGAAGTAGGAAAAGAAAAGGAACCTTAGAACATTGTAGTTATGGAGAAGTTCAAGGATAATGACATCAATGCTATGAGTATCATAGTGGACTCTGTAAAAGACCACTTGATACCCTACATCTCTCATCTTGACTCATCTAAGAAGATGTATGATGCCCTAACTAACCTCTTCTCAGTCATAAATATTGGACAAGTGATGAGTCTGAAGAATGAGCTTCGTGATATGAAAATGAATGATGATGACAACATAACATTATACTTTGTAAAAATCTCTCAACTAAGAGATCAACTACAAGTTATTGATGAAATCATTTCAGAAAAAGAACTATTAAATATCATACTCAATGGTCTTCCCAAGACATGGGATGCATTTTCCGCAAGCATGAACACAAGAACAAAGTATCCCACATTTGTATAACTTTGGATTTGATGTGCACAAGAAGAATCAAGGATTAGCACAAAAGAGAAATCCCAAAAGAAAGATGATGATCAACCATACACAACAAAGTTCAAGAAATTCAGGAATAAGAAGAATTTTGGTTCAAGGAAGAAACCAAATCAATAAAAGGATATGTCAAAAATGCAATGCTTCAACTGTCTAAAATATGGTCACTATAGGAACCATTGTCCTGAGTTAAATAAAAGGAAGGAAACACACGAAGCAACAATTGTTGAAGAAAAGGAGCCCTCAAATAAAGTTAAGCAGGATGAAACAAACTTCTTCTTCTATTCAAGGTAACAATATTATTCTATAACATAGTTCTTGTACATACCATGTTTATATAGTTCTTGTACATATCATGTGTATCTATTTCTTAGAAGATAAGATGGTCAGTGAAACAATACCTATGGAATAATAACAAGATAAGGATTTCTATTACGATGACTACAAGTCAAGTAATGTACATGAAAAAGATGAAGTGCATTGACAATATTTGGTGACAAATTCTTGAGGAATCTATTATATAAGTAACAACTGTCATATAGGCCAAAATCATAATCAAACCTAAAGAGACCCAGAAGGAGTCAAACCATAAATAAGTCATTAATCAAGAGGAAAACTAGAATAATATTTGTGATACTTTGCAAAAAACAATAAGGATGCAGACGAAAACATGGACTCTCTTATATGGAGGGAGTTGATTGCGCAATTCCAAAAGAAGAGCATGCATTCGTGCATAAAGACATGATTAGGAGGGAGTTAATCCTAAATGATATGATAAATTGAAGAATCTATTAATATTATAAAGTATCTGTCCATGTTCCTTATTGAAAGTAGTAGCCATGATAAGCAACACGTGTTCAGTTTGAATCTAGAAGAAGTCTTCTTCGAAAAGAAGCCTTAAGTATCCTTGGTTGTCCATCTACATCTATGTTCCTATGATAAAAGGAAGAAGTTGGAATCTTCAGGAAGGACAGGAATGGAATCTATAAAAGACTCCATGGACCCCAAAGTTAAAGAGCAACATGAGGAAGAACATGAAGATTCCAAGAAAGAATGAAAAGCCATAACAACTAGTTATTATACCAAGAATCATAAGACTACCAACATGTTTTGAACCCACTATAAGTAGTCAAAAAGAAGGAATGGAAGTTGTGATGAAAAACAGTGTATGTAAGAAATTGTGAAAAAGACTTATGAATGGAAGCATTGCGATAATCAGAACTAGAGGTTATTCCATAAGGAGGGAGAAGACTATGATGACAACTTGTTCCAGTAAACCAGATATACCTCTATCTAAGCTATTATATCTCTTGTAGTATCCATGGATTGAAGTTTACATCAATTGGATGTAAACGAATGTTCTTCTCAATAGAGAAATTAAGGGAGAAGCTTATGTAGAGAAATCCCAAGGTGTTTAGGTATACTAGAAAGAGAGCCATGTATGAAGATGGAAGAAGAACTTGTATGGATTCAAGTAACTTGAAGTGGAGCATCTCATGTACAACAGAAGCATGGATAAAAATTCCTATGACAGATAAAGTGTATCAGAATGGTTCCTCGGTAGTCTGGGATGATAGATTGCAAATCCATGGAAAACTCCCATGATGACAGATTTGAAGAAATTGAGAGACTCTAATCCAGTAAAATCGTCTATGTATCGACAATTGAATGGATCATTAATGTATTTGGAGAATACTCAGCCGGATATTTTCTTTGCTGTGAAAATAGTTCCAGGTAGAACCTAACCATGAGAATTGAAAAATTGCAAACCATGCCTTGAAATGTTTTCGTGGGACGTTTGAGCTATGATATACAACTGCATGGATTTATCAATTCAAATTGAGCAGGGAGTGCAGACGACAAAAGAAGTGCTACTTAGATATGTTTCATTTTGAGATTTTCCATAATGTCATGGGCTAGTAGGAAACATAAGTCTGATGCACTCAGCACTACAGAAGCAGAGTATATTGCATCTTGTGATGCTTGTACAGAAGCAATGTGGCTCTGTAAGTTGGTTCCTGGACTGTCTGATCAGGTGATGAATTCGACCGTGATATGTTGTGATGATCAGAGCTGTGTGAAGATTTCAAAGAACCTGGTGTTCCATGACAGGTCAAAGCACATTGAGATCGAGTATTATTTTATCCATGATAGAGTCGAAAGGGGAGAAGTGGTTCTCCAATATATCTCCATATATGAGGAGATAACAGATAATTTGGTAAATCCTCTGTCCAAGATGAAAATTGTGCATACTTAAGGGACAAGCTAGGAATCATGGAGATGACTTCCTTATTAAAAAAGGAAGTGATTACTCCCAGGTTGTGAGAGAGCACTTATATGCTATTTATTTATGGATAGTTATTTTCCAGTTCGTAAAATGGTCAAGGTTGGGAAGTTCCTTTCCAGTCCAAAAAGTGGTTCGAGATTTCTAATGGACAGTCATTTTCTAGTTTGGAAAATGGTCCAGATTGGACAATCATTTTCGTAATGAAAATGGTCCGACAAATTGTTGATGTACCATACACAACAATTCCCCTTGTGGCCAGTGTGGGGGAATGGTCTAGGAAAATTATTCTTCTTGGCAGTCAATCTGAGTATTGGTCAAGTAGAATGGTTTTCCTCGTCGGGCAATCATTATTTCGAAGTTCAGAATTGTGATCAGTTTCGAAGAATGGTTCATTTTGGAGGTTGGTGCAGGACAGTCATTCCCTAGGGCAGACTCATTCTCTCCAAGTTTCACTGTGATTAGTGATGGAGGAATAGTCCAGTTAGGTGAATGGTCCAGGTTCAACAATCAGGGATAGGCATTCCCTAGTGCAGACTCATTCTCTCCAGGTTTCACCATGATTAGTGTCGGAGGAATGACCCAATTAGGTGAATGGTCTAGGCTCATAAATTAGGAACAACTATTCTTCTATGATTGGGAAGAATAGTCCATATATCCCATGGCTGATGTTTTACTTTTTGAGGGAAGATGCTCTTCTAGATCTCACAGATGAGTGGAAGAATGGACCGGATGACTCATTTTGTATCATGATATTGTTATGCAGGTTGTTATCAGATGATATGAATTTTGTAGAGAATGTATGTCTTTGGAAAATATTTATATGCTACTGTGGTGGATGTGATCCACTAGTAGTGATTATATGTCATTGGTTAGTAGAAGTGTGCTACTAAGAGTGGTTGTGTACCACTGGATAATAGTTATATACTACTATGAATAGACACAATTGTGCTCTATTGGATGACATTGTTTTGATTTCCATGGAGACTATTTAGTTGGATAGTGATGATGGTGCTTATGATTTAATCATGAGATAGCTTGTGTGGCTATGATGATGCTACCGGTTGAATGGTCTATTTGTGCTCAAAACCATTGCCTTTAATACCTCCCTAGCTAGGAGGAAGTGTTGATATTATGGTAGTTGTGGAAGGTATTAACCTCCACGTGTAACTTTTGACAAGACTAAAATATTCTGAGAAGCAAGAAAAACCCTAAAACGTTGGATAATAACCCTAGGAGACAAGTTGGCTCAAGAGAATATTTAATATTGATTTATTAGCCTCCAGAAAGAGAAGTAGACCTAGTCAAGTGAGATAGAGAAGTATAAATAGAGGGGGCTAGAGCTCATTTGTCACTCTCATTCTCACAACTACATAAGAGCTTGCTGAGTCAAAACTTGAAACACTTAAATCACATTGGGGCTCCATCCAAAATGTGGAACATCCAGCTAAGTAAGAATTGTAAGTGGTGTGTCCATCACAATTAGAACCTATAGTGTAATTTTTTTAGAGGTCCATGTTAAAATTGAGGGTATAGATAAGCGGTGCATAATGGAGTTGGTTGTATTTAAACTTGTCCTCATAATCTTGACATCATATACTAAAAACAATAAACTAACAAACATTTAACTCGCTATTGGTCTAGTTTGAAGCATATTTTCATATTTTCATGTATCTCTTATGTCTATTTGTTGCATCTCTGATACACATTTGAGTTATTGGTCTGGTTTGAAGCATATTTGCATATTTGCATCTATGATATCTTATGTCTAGCTATTATATAATGTATCTCTGATGCTTATTTGAAGTAATAGAAGATGCATTTAAATAAAAAAGGAAATCTTAGAGTTGAGAGAATCACTGATAAATGATTGTTTTTCCCTGTCCACTAGCCTTGTATGGTCTCAATGGACTTTAGTGCTCGATCCACACTCAACTCGTTTCATGTTTCTTTGTACTTGTCATCATTCACACTTCTCTGTACGTGTGAGTGTTGAGTCAACATGAATCATGTTTCTCTTTTCTGGTGAGTAAGATGTAATTTCAAGTGTTTTGAGTTAAACTTTTCAACATTATTTTCTTTTCTGCACTTGTGAAGAATATATGATTACAAGTGTTTGATTTGAAGTTGAACTTTACCTTTGAATACGATATACTTTTTTAAGTGGATGTAAATATCGTAGTTAATGTTAAATGTCCTTGCATAAGTTGGCATTCCAGGAAATGAGAATATCTTAAATATTATTGGCATTCCATTAAATGAAAAAATATACATTTTGAAGTGGATGCAAATATCACAATTAATGTTCTGCCTAAGTTGGCATTCCATAAAACAAGAATAGTTTAAAATAGAAGAAATATGCGTCTTTTATATGACATCCTTACTCTCTACGCTCTTTGATCCCTTCCCTTAACTCCTTCGCCCTCCATTACTCAAGCATCCCAACTCTTATAGGATGAGGATCTTCATGTAACTCTTATGTCTACCTTCTTTAACTCTCATGCATATTTGAAGTAATTTAAGTCGCTTTTGAAAAAAAGGAAATTCTAGAGTCGAGAGAATCACTGATAAAATCGCAGCTGTTGTTTTTCCTTGTCTAATAGGCCTATGAGACCTATTGTTTTTCCTTGTCCAATAGGCATGTGTGGTCTCAATGGATGAAAATATAGGAAGAAGAGATTTTTATTTCGAGTTGGCAAAGCTCAGAGCTCAAATGTAACTCTGTGTTTATTGGGCATGAGCATTCTCACAATGTTTCCGACATTCTAAGAGTGGTTTAGGAGGTCCGCACCAACACTTGTTTCTCAAGTCTACTTCATATGTGGGACCTTAGTAGAAATATCTAGAAGTTCACTTGAGAGTCGAGAATTTTTTTGGCAGGGAAAGGTCCGAGCGAAATCTATTTTCAAATTTCCTTTGATATTTAATACATTCACTTGATGTGAATATAACCATTACCAAAGTGTTTAGTTTAACGCTTAAGCTTTTATCTCTTTGTGGCCAAACTCTTAGTGCCATGTTCATTGGGCTTAGTGATTCAGTGTGCAAGGATTGACCCATTGTTTAATCTTGTTTTTACACAGTGAAGCTATTAAACTCTACTCTTCAGTTTGAGATTGGTAGCTATAAGAAACTTTACGGTTCTGAATTTTTTTTAATGAGAAAATTAAGGAATTAAAGATACATAAAACAATAGACATATTCTACCAATATAGAGACTACAGTGAGCATGCATAGCAACACAATTCTATTTTATTCTTCGGTATTCATAGATGATATTCAACATGGATTGTGCCCTTTTCTTCAAGTCTTTCGATTGGTAATCAGATTCAACATGGATTGTGCTCTTTTCTTCAAGTCTCTGGATTGGTAATCAGATTGATGTGTTAAAATATCTTGAAAATAGTTTTAATGGCATATTTTATTCCATGGCACAAGTCATTCCAATTATCTATATAACAGAGCATTATGAACATCGCAGTCGTCATGGGAAGGAAAAATCTATTGAGTGACCACTTCAAGTTCTTCACGGATCATTCCACCCCAAAATACTTGGTGAACAAGATTGTATTGAGAATCTGAAACAAGCTAGTGAACTCCAAGGTATGTCATCCATGCTCTTATCTATACTGAATTCAATTCTTTGATATAGTGTAAAGGGAGACAAAGATTTCACTGGTAAGCTAAATTCAATTTATTTTTTTAATATAGATTAGATTACTTACACTTGCATAGATGAACTGACTTACAATTGTAGTTCTTTGATATAGTGTAAAGGGAGACAAAGATTTCACTGGTAAGCTAAATTCAATTCGGTTTTTTAATATAGATTAAATGACTGACACTTGCATAGATGAAGTGAATAGATGAATTGACTTACAATTGCAAAAATCAAATGATTTACAGGACATGCCTATGGTTCCTCCAACAATAGGCGTCTTTCCATTTACTCCAGTATGACTTTGTTCCTCCCGCTTTGTTCCTCCCTTTGAGTAATCTGAAAAGAAAAGAATATTGTTGAGCCTTCTTGTGACGACGGTAGGCGGTGGAGAAGATAACAGAGTTGTGAAGGTGGTAGGCGGTGGAGAAGGGAGCCCTAGAGTTGTGAGGCCATGATTTTAATGAAAGCTCATCATTTATGAAGCAAACTGATCATTTGTCAGAGTATATTAAAGCCGTGACATAAGTGACTATTACCCATAACAGTCATCCTGAGAAAGAGATATAAAATTACTTTATCTAAGATACAAAAAAATGCATATGCTTTCTCCTAAGAGTCTATCTACACAAAATTAGGTTAAACTTAGGTTTTCTTTGTTAGAAAAAATACATATCCTCAATAAGACGTCAAATTCATTGGCCAAATTCATTGGCCAATAGACTCTTTGATAAAAGAAATTTAATTATTATAAAATAACTATTTCATTTTGACTATGTAAAACTTTGGAAAACAGAAAAATATTAGAATTCAAAGAAAAAGTAATTTGCAATCAACAATATATCGATCGCTAGAGTCCCTCTCCTTTCGCAGGGACTAATAAGATATCGAAGGTTAAGGCAAACACCTTGAAGTTTCGGGAAAACATCTCCATGAACACATGCATTTGTCCAATGTATTCAACTCTATTTCTATTTCTCCTTCAACCCTTCTAAATGGAAGCTAGCACAGCGTACACCCCGTTACGGTTAAACTTTGAGATTGTTCATCTGAGAGGTACGTATTCTATCCAACAATTATGTATCTTTGAGATTGTTCATCTGAGAGGTACGTGCTCATCGCAACCGCATCAGCTTATTCAACAGTCCAAAGGAATCGGGCAAACATTTCACCTCTGGGAAATCCCTTATCTCTAACTTTGTCAACTGAGTCAACAGTCCAAAGAATCTGGCAAGCATTTCAACTGTGGGAAATTTCCTCAACGATATCAACTGAGTCAAGAGTCCAATGCAATTAGGGAAGCGTTTCAATACCGGGCAATTGAAGAGGCACAATTCCTTCAAGCTCCTGAGATAAACAAGAAAAGGTGACAACATTTCCAACATACGATCCCCTCCTAATTCTAGAGCTTCCATCCTGGATAGCTCTCCAATACCGTTTGCAGACAATCCTCTTAACATCGTTGTAGACACATCTAATTTTACCAAGAACTGTTGATGTGCCACTTGGGGATGAAATTCCTTCACATTGCTACAACCTTTAAGAACTAAGTGTTCCAGGGTGTTAATATTTCCAAATGCTTTGTTGGGTCAAATTCGGGAAATCTCTCAAAAATAGGTCTTTCAGTCCAATTAGATTTCCAAAAGGAGTTGAAAGCATCTGAAAACTGGAAGCATTTGTCAAATCTATTAACTGGAGGTTTGTTAGATTTCCCAGTTAATCAGGAAGCGAGTGCTCATCACATAGTTCTTCTGGAAAAGTTTTGAATAGTGCATTGCGTATGTCGATCTTTTCGAAGTGCTTCAGCTGCATTATGGCCTTGGGAAAGCGTGAAAGGGGGCGCAGATACTCAGCTTTCGCAAATGGCGAGGCACCTGTAGTGTTTTCATATCACCTATCAGAAAAATTCCTCTGAGAAAATGAAGTGGAACGATGGAGGAAAGAAAAATAAACATACCTAAGATTCATGTTCCCACAATACTCTTAATTTCCTCCCTTCCACTTCCAAAACTTTTAAATTCTCCATGGGAATCCAGGAAGGCAGGGAAGAGTGTGTACACTTATACCAGCGGATCCACTAGATATTTGGTGTTCGCGCCCTCCTCAGTATGCGTTCACAAATGTCGCCTTCAGCAACATGTCGTTGCAAATTCAAATGCAAAAAATGGAAATTATCTAATAGAGGCATCATACAATTCCCAAACAACTCAGAACTCCATCTTCTGTACCATGACATATCACTCATTAGGAGGCGAGTATTCTCTTCATCGAAATGGGAGGGACCATCCATATTAACTCTGCGAACCTCGATGTTTACCTGTTTATTCACGAAAACTACACAAGTTACACAGGCCTATCTTTGTTTCTCAGCAAATAAACAAACTTTAGTATTCATCTTTAAACGCAGTGACAAATGTTTGAATGATTGAAGCACTTACACATGACGATCGCTCCAACAAATCATCAATGTTGTTGGTAGTCTGATTCCCTAGACGACAAGGGCTTACTTTCTGCGCAATACTTCTTCCCATGTCTCTGATGTGGTCATGCATTTTTATCTTATTTTCATAGTCAACTTCTGATGTGGTCATGAATTTTTAACTTGTTTTCATAGTCAACTTCCAAGAGACATTTGTTCACTAGATCTGTAAGCGGACCAACTGAACCACATATTGTTATTAATGTATCTGCATCATGTCCTAAGAAGAAGGAAACAATATCAAAGAATATTTCTTGATTCTTTGAGCTGAGCGAGTCATAACTAATTTTAAGCCACTCAAGTATTGCACAAGGTAATGTGTTGTCAAGTCCATTCAACTTGTCTTGCCAGTAAGATCTCTCTTCCCCGAAAACAAGCGCACCAAAAAATTTCAATGACAATGGCAAGCCATGGAAGGCTATCAAAAAATCATATACCAGATCTGCAAATTCTGGTCGAGGATGTGGTTGATGGAAGGCATGAAACCAGAAGAGATCTGCATAGTGCTGTGAATTCATCCCCTTTAGCTCATAAACTGATGTCTCTGAGATTTTCGCTATTTTGAGGATTTTCTTGTGACGAGACGTAATCAAAATCAAGATATTGGAGCTAATAATATCTTTAATTGATAAAAGCAATTGCAGTTGTCGGGCATCATCTACATCATCTAAAATGATATGTAAGTGAGAAGACAACGAGAGATGCTTTAGAAGCTCCTCTATACCTTCATCAATGTTGTTTATGGGCCGATCCAATCCAGTCAAGTCCTTGAGTATTTTTCTCTGCAAGGAATGTAGAGAGTGATTTCCTGCGTTTCCTCTGACGTTATATTAAAAACACGATCGATGATAATTTGATCTCCTCTTGCTGAAGTATTCTTTGGCCAGTGTTGTCTTTCCAACACCGCCTTTACCCACAATCCCCACAACATTCCCCTGCTGCCGCTGCAAAAATTTAGTTTCAAAATCGGCCAAAAATTTCAATGGTTTATAGTCCACGTTATTCAACACGCGTAGCAAGAACTCTTCTAACAATTGCCCCTCGTCCCTGAAGTGGGCAGAAGCAAAGGAAAACACACAGCCTCGTTTTTATAGAGGTCTTGGAAGGCTCTCGAGCCTCCATAGGGTTATCGAAGCGGGAAATGTCTAGAACTATAGGTGGATTGTCGGTGGATAAAGATTATGGAAATCGGTGGTGGTTGGTAGAAATTAATGCTTCCAACACTCCCCCTAATTTCTACTACTAATTACATCAATATTTATAATGTTCAATGGCTCTCTCAAATATTCAAATTGGTTGCAAATTGCTCCTTTGATTTGCAATGTCTCCTCCTTAATGAATACATGTCTTAATATTTATCTGATTAGGTATTTATCCGATTCATGTCATCATCTTAAGTTTCTATATTCAAATGGTTGGGCTTCCTTCAATATGCTACTTTTTTTACTAGCTTCCCCTCATCATAAATCACCTTAGGATTTTATGGCTTACCCCTAACCATTAAAATGCTCAGGAACCATCACACCAAGTGGTTTCTAGTTGACCACAAACTTTTCTTATTGGTGGTTTTGGATGACCACGAACCTTGCATGATGGGGAAATTGATTTACACCGCACACACTCACTTGGGATTTCTTCACTATGAGTTTCATCCTCAAACATTTTTTGCTTCTTCTTTTGTACTTGCATAACATTGATTAATGCTCGAACTTTTGCATCTTCCTTTTTCACCCGCAAACAAATAATCATTGATGTCGATATAAAAATAAATCCTTCTACCGAGATACATGGGTACCATCCGTTGTACTCGCCAGTTCTCTAGGTATCCTTTTCACGTACATGGTTCATCAATACATTAGACTCCTTTAGTCATAACTTGGTCCCAACCAACTCACACTCTGAGATTATTTAATCTCACATTCCTCCCCTTAATCGAAGATCTAACTTCTCCGATCACCCTCAAACTTAGATACGAGTACACCTACCACCCTCGTACCTACCTAGTGGTTAATTCCAGAGCTTGATGCCACATCCACTCTATGCATAAGAGGGATACACGCTACATGATCACACTAATCCATGTAGTCCTGACTCAACAGGGCTTACTAAAAATCTGGGGAATATAGTTTTCCTATGGCTAAGCTTTACAACTTTGGACCAAAAACCTCTAGGGTGTCGAGTACTACCAATCATGCACCCCCTACAACATATATGCATCATTTCATCTCAGGTACAACAAAAATTCCACATTATTTACTAAATGCCCAACAAATTACAAGCCCATATGCCCATTTACATCTCATCATTAAGCATAACTTCATCTGGAGTCTTATTTGTTCTTTACCTCTTCCAACGAGAGTCTTTCTTCCTTGTCTTTCACCATCCATTTTTTTTTCTTCTATCACCCTTTGTCTTATGCATCATGAGTCTGTCTTTTATTGTTTTACACTACTTCTTGCATCTTGTTTTTCCTTTCAATATACTTTATGGATATGTTTCTTTATGGAGTTGATCAATATCCAATACGACAACCTATGAAAATGGATTGGCAAACTTAATTGACGCACAACTTGTCATGATTTTACATCACTTCATATTTGATTTGGACTCAACTTTTGACTAGCTTTTTTACTCTTCTTGAGATTAATGTAATGAATTTACATTTCAAGACTCTTTTTCACAAAGCTTTTAGACTCATTCACTTGACCTTGACCTTCTCTCACTTGAACTTGACTCTGAACTCTTACAACTTGACTCAAGTTTTTCTTGACAAGAGGAAACCCTACACTAGCCTTCCAAATAACTTCTCTATATACTCAATGACCCTTTTACAATTAGAAAGGAGGAAGTTTTACATACAGAAATGCTTGACTTAACTCTCACTTGCACTTTAACCCACACATTTACTTTAAGTCATACATGTACTTTTATGACTCTCTCACCACTTATAATTACTTACAAATTGGCCTTTTGTTTTTCACAAACATGACTGTCTCACAGGTGACTCCACGCAATAGTTGAATCCTTCACTGATAGAATCCTCTATGGATGAATTTGTTCTCGATGCCTTCAACAAAGCCACTCATGGCCTCATGGCCATTCCCCCATCACACAATAAATTTTCTTCCTCCAGCTCCAAATCTCTTGTTGCTCTATTCTCGTTTTCCCTGGCCAAGTTATCGAATGTTATCAAATTGATCACCATAATTGTTGTCAAAAATAAGATCAACACAAACATAAGAGAATTCTAACAACAACAACTTCGTCCAACCCTCACAATGAACAACACTTTCAGGGGCAATGCTGGCTACTATTCTTACCACTCAAAATCGTCACTTTCCTCCGATGCCCAATGTTAGTGCCGGTGCATGAGCTTCTCCTCCATTCAGAGCCATCTCCACCGATTCCTGACAGGGTTGCTATTTTCCACTTCATAGCAGTCCCACAGTAGGATTCATTGTTCTTTCGCAAGTTTTGTACAACAAAGACTGGAATAGAGCGGGCCTCTGATGATTTGACATGGTGCTAATGAACGCAATGACTTCCACGCGACCAATGAACTTTGTGACAAATACAATGGCATTCCCTTGGGATTTCCCCTTTAATTACAGTGACTCCACTCTTGACGTCGGCTACTCTCGCCCTCTTTGTACTGGATGGACGGCTCTCAGATGTGATTCGATGGATCTCCTCCATGATCCTTGTAACATGATGTTGAAATTGATTTGTGGCCTCTTTCTCTCCTTTCACGGTCGGAAAAACACTTAAATAAATCACATAGACTCAAACCCTTTGGCTCGGGTTCGTTACTTCATGTCTGCAACTCCGTCCCCTCTTCGCCTCTTATAAAGACGAACTCTGTAGCGACGGTGACAACTTTTTTTACGAAGGCTCGTATAATACACCAAGCCAATACTCACATGGTGGACAAAAAAACACTGCCATGGACAATTAGTGGTCACTCAGAGTATTCAAATTCCCACAATCACTACATACTCTAGTCCTCCATACATCCCTGGGCTCTCCTGTGAAGGATTTACGCCGAGGGAGGCTCTGATACCATGATAAAGTGGGCAGAAGCAAAGGAAAACACATAGTCAAGAACAGATAGATAAATTGTATTTTTCAATGATCAAAATGGTTACATCTGCCTCATTTTTATAGAGGTCTTGGAAGGCTCTGGACCGTCCAGAGGGTTCTCAAAGTGGGAAGTGTCTATAATCGTCGATGGATTCTTGGTGGAGGAAGATTCTGGAAGTCGGTGGTGGTTGGTAGAAATTAATGCTTCCAACAGTCCCTGAATATCAGAGAATAAAATAGCTAGTAAAAAGAACTTATATAAAATGTCGCATGGCTATCAATCCAACAAATTAAAAACTAGATTGGAGAAGAACAGAAGAGGGAGGTCAGTTGGATATTCTCACCCATTAAACTCCTTTAACTTGAAACCACTTATGTCTGCAACAGTGGAGAGAGATTTTCTCCACTTCTCGATAGTCTCTGAGTTGTATCATTTTTTCTCTTCGTGCTTGTGCAGGGCTTCAAAATACCTTCCATCTTTCCCTGTCCAGAGGAGCTCCAAAGGCTCCATGTTGTAAAACACAAGAAGAATAGTAGCCACCGACTCTATCATGTAGATGAGCTCATCCAGACACCACGGAGAGTCTGCATAGGCGGGACAAAAAATGTCTATGTGAATAGTGACACTTTGAATTGCAGATTTTATTTGTGAAGGAAATGTGCGCCCCTCTTCCAATTCTGGTTTGTCTAAAAAGACTCGCAATCCAATAAATTTTAGACGAAAGTAGCGATGACTGGCGAATGGGCTCTTGACATCAGAACCTCTGTGCTTTATAAATACGTCATAAGTGACAAAATGAGAAGCAGAGAAGATAATACAGAGAAGACATAATTTGGGAAGAAGAAAGGGTAGAGCGCAGAGCACCGATTATATTGATTATATTCATTAAGGGATAAGAGCTGAGCTAAAATAGGCTCGAGCAAATCAAGAAGATCAAGAAATCCTAACTAACTCATACAGCTAGCGGTGTATAGTCACACACTGTTGAGGTTATTGATACATTCAACACTCCATCTTAAACTCAACAGTTACAAACATCGCCTAAGTGTTGCGAAATAAAAATGGATTTACCAAACAAAAATAATTCAAAAATGAAAATGCTTGCTAGTCTATGTCTGAACTGGGCTTACAATACATAACAACAAAACTAGATTTTAGCTTTTCACTTGAGCTGTTTTTTTTCTTTCTCTTCTTCCAAACTCTGTATCGTTCTAATATGGTCATTTTTTTCATTTTGGCATTGATACTGAAGGCTTTGTGCTTTTCCTTTTGTATTTGTAGATGTAACTTCATATTCATAATTTGATCAGGCTGCTTATTCCTGTGTATTTCATCTTCTTATGCAACAAATTTGTCTTTGATAGTGGGTTGATTCCACCACTGCAAACTATCATCAATGCCCTTCATAGCTTGGGCTACACAGTCAACGGACTGCTTCCATATTAACTCATAATAAAATCTTATTTCTTCAAAACTCCATTGCATGAAAACAATTTCAAACTGGGCTTCATTGAAATCCTCATCCATGTCTTCATCTTCATCTTTTGGCTGCTCACCTACATACTCAAACAACTTGTCAATCTGATATAAAACATTATAACAGGAACCATATTGGTTCTCTTCTTTCTGTTCTTCCTGAGAGAAGTTACCATCACCATCATCATAGATTGATTATTCAATCCATTTCAAATCTGCATCAACATTATCTTCTTCTTCAGCTGCTTCATTGGCAGTCATAAGTGTACTAGTTTGAATGCTTCTTTCATCAAGCCTTCTTTCAAGCACTTCTTCTACAGTCACCAAATCATCTACTTGGTTCTAAATGCCAAGTAGGATTCCTCCTCCAAACATCAGTTCATCAATTTTCTTCTTCTCTTCCATTATTGGAAGGTACTCATCATAAGATAGATTATCATCATCAAATTCAATTTCAAGATTTCTTACCTATGTTTCAAAGAGGCCAATTTCTGCACAATGTTCATCAAATATATTTGATGTTGATCCTTTGTTTTCATCAACAAACACTACTCGAATCATTTCATCGATGAAGGTTGTTGTACTGATAGGTTCACCATTAGTTTCTGCAATTTTCGCATGCTCTGCTTGACACACAAATGCACCTTCTTTCTCTTCCTCTGGTAGCTCTTCTTCACACACAGACGCTCCTTCATTTTGTTCCTCTGGTAGCTCTGCTTTAGACACATATTCTCCTTCATTCTTTTCTTCTGGTATCTCTTCTTCAGACACAGATGCTTCTTCATTCTGTTCCTTTGGTATCTCTGCTTCAAACACAGATGCTCCTTCCAGAGTGGCAACATTCAAAAAATTGTTGCTCCCTCTTTCACTGTACTCTGTTTCTAGAATACTCCAAATTTCTTTCAAAGATGTCGTTGTTGCAACCTTGTGAAACATACTGTCATCCAAGGCTTTTTGGATGATCTGCAATGATAATGCATCCCTTTCCTGATCATGTATATTATGATAACAGTCTACAAAACACAAATAGCTATTCATTCTAACAAACCAAATTTCAAAATTCGTACCATTATATTGTGGTAGTAATGGTAGATTCATGCTCATGTTGCTCCAACTATCATCAATTTTCCTCTGATCTGCTTCTTCTGTGAGCTCCTCAGGTACAACTGGAATCTCTTCATTTATCTTTGTGAAATATTCTGCCATTTCTTTGTTGTTCTCTTTCCAGATCTGTCTGAGATCTCTTTTTGACTTCTTGAGTCATCTTTGTTGACCCATGACAATGTTTCTTGGTCTTTCATTCACCAATTTGATCACACTTGTGGATCGATTATTATATCTTGTCGATACCGCTTGATGCAAATAGACAATGAAATTCAGGCTTTAGCATGTTTTAAAAATTAGATCTACAAGAAATGTCTTGTTTCGTGGTATGGATCTTACTGGATCTGATTATCCGAGCATAAGATCTTTCATAGAAAGAACTCCGAGATAGGTTCTTTATGGACTGTAACCCCTTAATGGAGAAAATGAGGTAATGAGTTATTTCTCGTGCGTAAATCTAGGTCCACGAAATACTCTGTGTGACTTCGGGCCGAAAAATATGGGGTAGACCACTTCTTTAACTTCAATCTGGATGGATTTGACTATCTGAGTGCAAGATCTATTGATTTCGAGCTCTGATCTCTTTTCTTTAGCAACTGTATCCCTTCTAATGGCATAATTTGGGCTTTCTAAGTTTACTCAAGTGCCAAACAAAATTTGAAGTTTAGCTTCTCATGTGACCGTGGGATGAAAAAACAGGCTCTTCGGGTCTTCATGCTTCAGGCGTTTCAATGCTGAAGGTATCAATTCCTTCGAATAGCTGAATTGATGAATCACAAATTTTCTTCAAAGATCAAATGGTCCTCGTTGATTTGAGATCAACGATCCTCAGTTATTTTGGGAATTCGTACCTTCAGGCCTTCGGGGCTCCGGACAATATTCCTTTCTTTCCTCGCAATCTTCCGAACTCCCGAAACTACGAACAATGGAAGAGATCGACGGTCTCAATTCCCTATCAAGATATACGACTTAGAGTTATTTCGGGACTTCGGGCTTCGGGTCCTTTTACCGCTTTTAATCGCAAAACTCACGAAGTGTTGAATTGGCGAATTTTTCGGAGAGATAAATCCAATAGTCCTTAAGTCTTAGAAAACGAACAACCAAGATCTTCTTCGGAACTCCAACTTTCGGGAGTTTTCGACGACTAATATAGACTGACCTCTGGAGTGTGAATCTACGAAGTGTGCGATCTTCCTCCATGTGGCCTTTGAACGGTTGGGATTTGCTTCGGAACTTCGGTTCTCGGGTGTTCCGAGGTGCACAACACTTCAAACCTCCAAAGTGTTAATCTTCCGAAGTGACAGATCTGTCGATGCGTGTCCACAGCCTTCAAGGGCTCAAATTTACTTCGGGACTTCAGGTAGATATCGCTTTGTAGGACCTTTTGGAGTGCTAAGTCTTCGAAGTAAGGGATCTGGTGCTGCGTGTCCTTGTTTATGGATGGTCCAGATGAACTCCGAGCTACGGGCCTTCAGAAGTTCTAGATTCTCACATCCTTTTTCCTTCTGAAGTGGATATCACGAGAGTGCAGGATCTCCTGCCACGTGTCCACTTGGAACAATGATATGGATCTTAACTTTAGAATTCGGGGCTTTGGGAGTTCTAGTTCACGTTTTCGATTTTCCTCCGAAGTGCTCTAGCTCCTAAGTGTGGGATCGCATGATGCGTGTCCCTTCTGGCTTCAATGGACTAGATATGCTTCACGCCTTGTGCCTTCGGGTCTTTGATCACCTTCTTTTGCTATTTATCCCGAATAGAAAACCAACAAAGTGTTAATCGTCTGATGCATGTCTCCTTCTTGGATCGACGAACATGATTTGTTTTGGGCTTTGGAACTTCGAAATACTTGTCTCCTTTGCAACCTTTGCATGAAATCACCAAGTACGCAAAGTTTCGAAAAGATTTGACGGTTAAAGCCTGCACACCTTTTCTTGATTTGATGACTATTATTGCTCTCGCCTTGATCTGACGGCTGAGACATGTTCTCCTCTTCTGCGTGCTCCTCATCCTTTTTGAGCTTGATTAATGGCTCAAATTTGTTCACAGAGCTGATCTTACGGCTGTTGAGCTTGTCTTTTGTTGTATCTACAAAGACTTCCTTCCGAAGAAGGAATTTAGTGAATCTTTCATGAATTCTTTAAAAGATCACAAATCTTTAATTTTTTCTTCCTTCTGCAAATCTGCTTCCTCGTGCTTTGTTGTCTCCAATCACTTTTTGAGCGTATTACGGACTACGTATTGTTCTCCAATCTCTGTGAAGAATCTTGCATCTAGTGCTCTCGTAGACAGTGTAAGCTCTGCGCTTCTTAGGTCCGGGCTGCTCTCCAGACTATGTGAAGAGGCTTATGTCTGAAGCTCTGATAACATGACAAAATGAGAAGCAGAGAATATAATACAAAGAAGACATAATTTGGGAACAAGAAAGTGTAGAGCGTCGAGTATATTGAGTATATTCATTAAGGGAAAAGAGCTGACCTAAAATAGGCTCGAGCAAATCAAGAAGATCAAGAAATCCTAACTAACTTGTATAGCTGGCAGTGTACAGTCACACACTGTTGAGGTTACTGATACATTTAACAATAAGAGGTCGATGCAGGAGAGAAAGAAGCAACATTGTCATTGTGTTGAGGGGTGGTTTGTGCCATTTGAATGAGAATTGGGATGAATGGATAGACAGACTAATAAATGGGATAAAATGGCAGACATAAAATAACAATAAGACGAAAGTGACAAAACATCCCTAGATAGCCAACAGTTGTGCAAAATTCATAAGAGCATTAACCTTATCCTCTCCATGAAATAGCACAATCACTGCATGCAGAGCATGTTGCTCCTTTTCATTCATCATATTTATATTGGAAGACTTTAATATTTTCTCTTACCTTCAACAACCATAGTTTACCTCTCTGAATTTTAGTTGCAAATGTTTCACCTTCTGCAAGGGAGTTCACAATTTTTCCAGTTATCATCTTTAAATGATCCTGACCAACGCATTATAAAATGATTAGCACGGATCAAAGGCTTATAATCGAACAAGTGAGATATCATCAAAACTGCATATTCCCTGTCTCTTGATTTGATATAAAAGGGAGTGACCCGAAACAAATTTAAATAAATTAAAGCAACTCCATGAAACTCCATGTTCATTTAGGGAGAAACCATTTGCCTCAAAGTTTCAATGTTACTCACAATTGTTTTTATGAACCTTAATCTTTCTTTTTAATAAATTTCTTGCAATCGTTTCAAAACAAAGACATAAAGTTTCACAAGTGATGCTTCAATTCTAAGGAATAATGAAACTCCCTTGGTTGAAATGGAAACATTTTCGATTGTCGTAGCTATAGCAGGTGGTCTTGGAGTAGCAGAAGCTATAGCCTTATTTCTCAGAGCAGAGAAACTTTTCAATATCATGGGTGTGAATGCAGGTTCACCATTGTATCTTCCAGCAGAGCAATGGCTTTCTTTATGTTGTGACGCTAGCAATATTTCCCATGCATGCATGCAATATTTGTTTGAACATCTCACTCACTAGTAAAAAACTATAATAACTATCTAGAACTATAAGAACTATGCCTCAAAGGTTTATGGTATTTAAACATGGGGGATTTTCTATCCATTGTAACAACTCAATTAGTGGTATCAAAGTAAATTGTGTTCAAAACTCCACCTCATTAATTTTAGGCAATGCAAAGGTCCACAACATTCAAACACGGGGGCTTTGCTATCCACTGTAATAACCCAACTAATAAGATTAGTAGGTTTTGTTATATAACTGGTAACATTCTCCGGACATAAAAGTGAATTAAATATTCATATCAACTAATACATCACCCAATTGTTTATTAATCATGAAAACAAAACCAAATTACTAGTGTTTCTATTTGACAACTAGATTTAAAAAACATGCAAGAGATAGAAGGTTGAAGGACTTAGTTGTACGCTCTGCTCCTTCCAATATTAAACAAGTTGGTTCTCCCTCCAATCTTTGTCCTCCTTAGAAAATGGCCTCTAGTTTAACTATGCTCATGGCCCAACATTTCCACATTATCAATGTATACTCAACACTAAGAATACCTCCCATGCACACTCTCAAGTAGGCATCCAAATACAAAAGGGAATAAGTCATGAAAACTAATACCTAGTGCCACACTAATAGGTTTTGTCATCTACTAGTCATCTGCCTCCAACCAATGATTCAAATCTTGGGGGGTTTATAGTCCAAGTTTCAAATGCATAAGTCATAAAGCCATATTTTTATTAAATGTAAAAGGGAACAAGGTGAACATATAATTGATGAACTCAAGCTTACTCAAAGTTCACCTCATCAACAAGTAACCATTATAAAGGGTAGTAGGAACAAAATTGAGGTTGGGAATGAGAGGTCCTGAAATAGACCTTATTGCATGTAATGATCAATGTTTTTTTAAAGAAAAATTTCATCAATTTGGCTAAATTTTAAAAGTTCTAAAGAAATTTAGGCTAAATTTTTTCGTATTTTCATTAAAAATAAAAAAATTATAGCCTAATTTATGATAATAATTCTCCATACATTTATATTTTTTATTGTCTAAAATCATGAATATATAGTAGGATTTCATAACATTTACGTCAAATCCATGATTGTGCATCTCATTTTTTATAGATTATTGATTACATCTAAAGATATATGCAACCATTGATACTCTTGGGAATACCATGAACTTATATTTGAAATAATGTTAAATATTTGTATCAAACAACAATTTTTAAGACTTGGCATTTTTTATTCATGTATTTCAACATGTAGATGGTAGACCAAGTTGTGTATAGTGTTCTCATATTGAAGCTCTTTAGCAAATTGAAGAAAATATTTTATGTATTGCTTAATATATTTTCCAATGTCACTGTATTTGGTTGTAAGTTCTCTCTAATTTCTCTGAAAGGTTGATTTTTCTCTAAATGTTCTAATATAGGATTTATTATTATTTTTGGTCAATGATGCATAAGTGGCACTCACATATCGATGTTGTTGCCTAATTTTCAAGGTAGTGCCAGAAAATAAAAGGCTTATCACCTATGATAAATGATAAAAAAATTTATAGATATTATTTGATCACCAAATAGTTTGATAGGTTATGACTTATATGGTTTGGAAAAAACAACATTGGTAATGAATCATCTTAATAGAATCATTCTTCCCCAACTTTCTCACTCTCATATTTTTATGGTGATGTTCATATGTATGCATTATTGCTTAATATCTTTAATGGTTTCATCATTGTTCCTTACCCCTAAGAATATATTTTCTCAGTGAATTTCATGGTTGATATGTGGGTTAATCTCATCCTCTCTCAACACTCAAGCCTTCTAAATCTCAACCTCTAAGATATAGATCATTGGTATCAAGGCAGGGTATCACTCCTTGGGAATAAGGGTTTGAAGTGTATTGGATTGGAAAATTTGAATCTATCTCCAACCTACCTTTGGAATTCTCAAAGTCCATTCATTGGGCCATACTCTACAAGCATCACAATTCATCTACATGCATTACATGTTTTTTCTACCCTCTAACCTCCATTCACTATTGTGGGAGCATAATTATAGGAATTTCACTACATCCCTCAATCTGTATTATTTTCAAAAGTTTTGTTGGATTTACATGCAGCCCAATGAGGTTCCACAACCTATGAAACAACACATGTTTCTCTACAAAGCCTTGGCATATGTTCCATCCCTCTACACTCATCCCTTTAACATTAACCATTATTACATATTATAATATGAATCAATATGCATAAAAACAATTGGCTATAGGCATAGGCTCTACGATAATTAGCGCTGGCAAGGTTTGAGGTTATGGATGAGGAATCATATCAAGTTATCGACGTGAAGGGCCCCATTCCATCATGATCGATGTCTTCCCCTGCATTAATATCAAATCATAAGGCTAGCATATGAAATGTAAAGTTGCAAGGAAAAGTGTATATATATTTAAGCATGTCATGTATTTAAAAAATAAAAGCATGAGACTTCTCCTCAAATGTAATAAGAGAAAAGAAAAGAGAGGAGTAATGATCTTGGGTAAGTTGAAGGGTTGGGGATGCCTAACCTTACATCTATCCCCCAACTTAGCCATCCTACCATACACCAATTCCCCACAAATGAAGAGGGGTTCTTTGGTTGAGAGTGAAGGAAATGTTACCTAGATTTCCATGTAAATCTTGAAGATGAATTAGAGAGCATGTAACTTGCACATTGTTGAATAATAAAAGAGCATGGCCAAAGCCAATTGATTGTTAGTTTCCCATTTGGGTTTCCATGGTAAATATTGAGTTTTCTCTGTGGTCAAACTCTCTATTGTTGTGTGATTGTATGCTTAAGAGTTTTTTTAAATGATTGCTCTATATTTTCAATGATCATTGTTATCACTGAAAAATCATCCACAACATTGCACACAATGGTTGAAGAAACACATCAATGCTAGCAGCAATTAGTCCACCTACAACACTAAAGTCCATCAAAAGGAAAAAAACTATATAATTGGGTCAAAAATCAAAGTGCACAAATTCATCAAAGGAAGCATGCACGCACAGTGCGTGGGCCAACACAGGCCTCAACACGCATTGCACAAAATGTGTGGTTGTCTACAAGAAAATCCGTGCACTTCTATGAACGACACATTTATGGATCTTCTGGGCTCCTCAACCACTTCTAGTCTGACCCCCAACATGATTTGACACTCATATCTGAGCGAAATCTAGCTTGGAGGTTGGTCAAGGGCTAGAGGGTGCCCTAAAAGGCCCCTTGTTCACACTATGCACCAATTACATTTTTCCATGAATGGATGTTATAAATAAGAGCCATGGGTGTGCTAAGAAACCAAGATCTTGTTATGCTGCAAGAATTCTTCCTTGAGAATCCTCTTTTCTCTTTGAAGCCTTTAAGAACCATTGCAATAGGCCATTCCACTCATCTCTTGAGGGAATAAGCATTGTTTTTATTCACCATTTGTCATTTCTTCCATTGTAAGGAGAGAAGATCTCTCAATTAGGGAACTCAAGAGCCCTCCCAAGGAGGAAGAGGGGACTCATCAGTCCCTTCCTTTCTCTACGATGTTTTTCCTACTAATCTATTGATCCGTTTGTAGCAATATGTTGGTCATTTGTTGATTTTCATGGTTCTAAGTTTCTCAAACTTTCTAACATTTATTTCTTAGTTGTTTTTAGTTGTATTTCTTTGTTTTCATGTGTGTTTGGTTGATCTAACCCACTCACAAACTTATGTCTTGTTTAACAGACTTATCTAAACATGCAAGTGTTGTGTTTTTGCTCACCCAAGTGACAAAACCAACACAATAGATTGGGGACCATACTAGGGATTGGTATCAAATTCCTCCCTATTTAAGTCTTGGAGCACTTCATTTTGATTTTTTTGACTTGTAGGTACCAAAACCGACCTAGCTCAACCTGCCAAACTCAAAATTCAGAGCTGAGGAAAGAGTATTTCACTTGGAAATTTCTCCCCCGACGCGTGACAGGAAGTGCGTAGCTTTTCAGGCCCACAGACGCACACTCTACGCATTGTGTGCGCTCTCCGTGCCTGTCAGAACTGTAACCCATGCATAAGTCCAATTTTTCAAAATTGTAAGGATTTTCATGAATAGTTTGAGGGCCCCTAGCCTTTAGATTTTAATTTCCTGCACCTTGTAAAGCAATTACACTTCACTTAGAATCCTTTCCCACAATAAAGGTTAGCTAACATAGGCACTTAGGGATAAACACAATCACTTTTATCCTATTTTTCTTTGTTGCCACATGGATGGCTCATTTGACTTGTAAAATTTTAAAGTTGAAGTTATTTCTTTCATACACAATCACTTAAATTCGGACTACAAGTTAATTTTAATCCTCAAGTATGCTCTTCCCCTGCACCCTTGTGTGATCTCGGGAATCAGAAAGGTGGTTAAAAGGATATTTCATCTCCCTTAAAAAATCTTTAGGAGAGGACAAAGCCCCCCTAGGGTTCCTCTTAGTTTTGGAAATCATATTAAATCTTTGTAAGGGCCCATACATGCCCACATGTTTGCAATCTTAGGATAGTTTCTAAATGCTTTATTAGTTTAGCTCACAATCTAGGAAAGTTTAAAGATCAAAGTAATGGGCCCATGCATGCCCACATGTCTACAATTCCAGGATATTTTTCAAAAGATTTCTTAGCATAGACAACATTCTAGGGAGTTTAAAGGATTTGTAAGGACCCATATGTCCACATTGCTAGTTCTTTAGGGATTTAAATATTTTGCAAGGTTGTACCAAAGACACATAGTAAGCTAGGTAAGAAGATTTGTAAGGACCACAGGAAGTCCACATGTTGCAATATCAAACTTAACTTATTAAAATATTTGCACACTTTTCACTTTCTTGCACACAAAGACACTCCTCACACACATAATTTCTATTAGAATAGTGGAGGTCGAACTAGGATTTCTCCAACGGAATTCTGAAAGATCTCGCTACTTCTTTGGAAATTATCCACACCAAGTTATATCAAACGACATTGGTCCATGACCCAAATCTCTCAGCCCACCACATCTAAAAATTTTCTAAGAACACATTAAATTTTCCTCCACAGGGGGTGCCAAAAGAATTTTTTTAGTCTAGGTAGGATCTCGAGGGTAGGCATCCAAATAACCCCACGTTATCAGGTTCTCAAATTTTCAAACAATAGAAGTTGAGAAATAGGGAACTTTCAAATCCTCCAAGTCAAGTTTTCCTACACCATAAGGTAGGGAGATACCCATGAAGGGTCGAAGGTCGAGGTCTGGTTGTTCTGCACATCCCTCCTTGAGTCATCCTACTCTTGTGAGGGCATCCAGCCTATGACCCATTTCTGAGGCCGAAAATCTAAATGTCGCACTTTGATCGAGGTACCTAGTGACCAAAAATTAGGATATCCACTGAGGTGGCGATTGTGGGATTCGATCGTACCTTGATTAGATTTTGTGTGGCTGTTGAGAAATATCCCCAACTCTTTCGGGATATGCACCCTCTACCCCTCATTATAACTGATTACTTCAACCTTCACTAGTTCCTCTTCCGGTGGCTTCAAACCCCACTGTTGAGTGCTATTGGAAGGCCCAATGCTAATTGAGAGGAAGGACGATATGTATTTTAGGACACAAGCATTTTTTTTAATTGTTCCCCCACGCAGACAAAATCCAACTATCCACATGCTTTTTTATTTACAGTTGATTTATGTATGATGTTCATTTGATTACATACGATTGTGAGTTGTACTATTTTGGGAAGGTCAAAATATCTTGTTCATTTATTTATCTCTTGTCACCATTTGTACACATCCACTCTACTAGTCGAAACCATAGGGGAACCACAAAATCCTCATCGTTCTGGACGCTTGCAGGATCTCCTTCCTATTATAGGAGGAGTCCCTAGTCTCACCAACACACCGACTCAAGCATCTCACACCTGTGTGAGTGCTACTTTTTTGGGGTCATCTTTACTTGGTTCCACTTTTCTTGGGTCAAATCCCCAAGGCCATCCATCCATTAGTTATCCTTCACAAGGACGTGGGGGTCAAACTTCTTCTCAAGGGAGAAGTACAACCCCACCAAATCCCTCTCAAGGGATAGGTCCATTAACTACACACATGATGGATGGAACTAATCCTCCTCCAAATATCCCTATGCCATACTTGGAATCCCTTAACATTCCTGATTTAAAAAAACTCACGAATGATCCCATTCTACATGACACCACTTGGCCCAATATGCCTACAAAATTTCCTTCAGATATCCCAAAGTTTGAAGGAAAACTAGGGGACAATCCCACCAACCATGTTATGACCTTCCACTTATGGTGTTCCTCAAACAACATCATGGATGATTTCATCCTCTTAAGGTTGTTTCAACGAACTCTCACAGGTTCATCAACCAAATGGTACGTAGATGAAAAATCAGGGTCTCATGTGACCTTTGAATCATTGGCTAAGGCCTTTTTGTCCTTTTTCCAACTACCAATTCGTCATGATATTGGCTTAGAAATTCTCTTAGAGTTCAAACAAACCACTGCTATCCATATAGTCGACCACATCCATGAATGGCGTCGACGACATAGTCTATGTAAAGAAGAAACCACCAAAGAACAACGCCTCAATTGGTTTCTCATATCACTCGTCTTTGTTATTGCCAAGGATGTAGCATCCACTTTTCCTCAATCAGAAGAGGAAGGCATCAACAAAGCCAAACAATTTGACCTCATATATGCTCAGTCATGTTACTTATACACAATATTTCCTGATGCACCCAGACTCATACCATTTGGCCCGGAAAAACCTGGGATGTCCCATGCTGCATATGGGTTGATTGGTTCTATGATGCACCACAACCCTTACAGCCACCCGCCACCTATTTATGGGGCACCTCAGTATCATAAACCATATGGAGGGATTTCTTATTACCGTCCCCCCACTCACCAACAATTATATCCTGTTGTCCCCCCTCAGTTGTTGGGGGGACCCCCACAGGTACCCCAGATGAATCTGGTCCCTCAATCAAGTGCGGGTCCACCCCCAACCCCCACATATGACCCTAAAATTTGTGGAGGTACTTCAAATTCATATACTCCATATGGATCGTCTCCACAAAACAATCCATATTTTCCATTTCGTGGTCCTCCTTAGCTGGTTGCTCCTCCACCAGGACAACCACATGTCAGTGTTAACTTTATTGAACCCTCTCCCATTCAACAGGTTCATACTTTTGAACAATTGAATACAAAAAATCTGGCCCATCAACCGAATAATGCCAAAAATAAAGGAAAAAATGAAACAATAACAACACGGGACCAGGAATAAATAACCCCCAACAAAACCATCATGTTGGGGGCAACCAGAACCAAGGCAACCATAACCCCCAAGGGGGAGACAATAAGAATCAACCACGACAAGGGAAGAACAATAATCTCATAACTAACTTCCCTTGCAATCTATGTGGTGAGTATGGACATTATACTCACCACTGCCCCAAATCATCGATTACAAATGGATGAAAGAATCCATGAACACACAAAACCTTCCGACACCACATGCCCCCCAGCAGGCCCCACAACATTATTTGCAACCACCACCTCCGGTTGTTTTGAAAAACTCTATTCCACACCAAGGTGTGATGAATACCCAACAGGAAGTACACCCCACTCCACCACAAATGGGGAAATATCAAAACCTAGGTCCCAATCAACCTGGAAATATGGTCGATCGCAATATCCTCCTTACTAGCGAAGAAGAGATTCTTCTGCAAACATGTGGTTGTCAATACGGTTTCCCCCCCGAATATACCCCAACCACCTCAGAAGCGGCTCCAGCTACAGTTGGACAACCGTTGATGATTCCATTCCCTAATGTTGAACCAAACCCTTGTATACCCTGTATGTCATTATGATGGAATGTACATAACCCTCATGCTAGGGCATCCCATAATTACAGTATGGTCGATGACTTAGCACAGTCACCTGCAACCATGTATGTATTGGAGGTCCTCCAAACCTGTCCATCATAGTGGAAATCCTTTCTTTCCACCTTGGGGGCAGTCGACCCAGTTGATACTCGACTCATCACCTTTGATCTAGATAGCGGAGAACCACACCTCCCCGCCCTGGTAGATTTTCAGATATCAATTAAGATCCAGAACATCACAGTTCATAGATGTATCATCGATGAAGGTGCATCCACATGCATCATGTCCAAATTAGTATGGAAAAAACTTGGCTCACCTGATCTAGTACCACCTGCCATCACCCTAAGAGATTACGACGGTCACCCATCATCCCGTGAAGGGATATTCCAAAATGTCCCTGTAGAACTTGGGGAAAAAACTATCTTGATTGAAATTGAAGTTATTGACACCCCACTTGATTACAATATCTTGTTTGGACATAGCTACATATATGCTATGAAGGCGGTAGCCTCTTCTGTGTTTCAAACGATGATGTTCCCCCACAATGGGAAAATCATCACCATCGACCAAATTACACATTACAAGCCTAATCACTCCACCAACATTGATAACATTCCCCCCCTTGTCCGCGCTAGCTCGGATGCCTTTCCATTGGTCAACATTGGCCCTGGAATATTCAAAAACCCATCCTTGTTAGGAACTTATCACATAGCACCACCTCTCATCACCCCATCTACCTTAGCACAAGTGTGTATAGTTTCCTCTAACATAACCAATATCAGAGACACTACTCCTCTCACTGAGGCCCCTCCCCACATCGAAGTTCCACCAGTCACAGAAATACTTGCTCATGAATTCCATGAGAACACCACTACACCACCTGTCCTGGATTCCCCCCCTCTCCAAAAGAAAATCCCGGTTTGGGAGACAGTCCCCCAAACCATTACCCAAATCCCATTTTTTTACCCCCCACATGGAGTCCAAGCATTCTAGGTAGCTATGACTCTCACCCTTCCTAACATGATTCTTTCCATTCCTGTATGTTATCTCCATCCACCCACTATGGTTCCTACACCATCTCTCCCTCCTCAGAAAGAGGGATTACTGATGCATATCCTAGTACAAGCTCCTGCCACACCACCCTCACCCCCAACTATTGGTACCACCTCCATGGATGGGGGAAGAAGGAGGAAGAACGAGCCCCTATATCCACCCCCTCCCCGAGCCCAACCCCCTTGCGCACTATGAAAAAGACAAGGACACCCCACTAATAGATGTCTTACTCTTCCTAATTTACACAATATTATCCAACTCCCTCAAGAAACCCCATTTCTTGTTGCTCCACCAAGTACATCCACTACTACTACAAATTCCTCAATGACATGCAATAAAGGGTTACGAACCAAATTCACTTGTGCCATATGTTCAAAATATGGCCATTACACTCATCATTGCCCAACTCTACCTCAATTTCGCCAAACATTAGCCGCAGTATGCCAAACATCTCGGTCAGAGCCCTCTCATCCACTCCCTACTAAGGCTCACATTACTGATATTCGATATATTTCGTTGTCAATCCCCGAGCGAATGAGGTACCATCCACAATATCGTGACATTCATTTTATGTCAAGTGAGCCATCACACCATGTACACTATATCCCCTCTACGTCCTCACCACTTGAGGAGAATAACACTTACCCATTGACCCCCCTGTCACCTCCCAGGATCCCTTATATACGAGCATTTTCCACTGCAACAAGGATATCCTGGAGGAACTGACTACCCCTGATTTCCCATGGAACGTGATCCATCATCGAGCACTTTTCTTTCACAAAAGACCTTTCACCCTCCTATCCAAGCTTCCATGTGCGCAATTGAAACCAAGGATTTTATTCCTTCGGGGCATAAATATGGGTTCAACAACCCTATCCTTGCCCCAAATTATTTTGAAGACAACAACATGGCTAACATCTCCCCCACTGTCAAAATTGACATTTCCATTAAACCGAGAATCGTAGAAGAAAACACCATTGGTGCTGCATGCTCCCCTGAAGAACTCTCTGCTTACAAATCTTTCTTTCAGGAATATCGGGGTATTTTTTCCTGGTCATATATGAAGATTCCTGGCCTCGATCCTTCTATCATCAAACATCGAATCGACACATGGCCAGATGTTGCCCCAGTTTGTCAAAAGAAACACCCCCTACACCCATCCAAAGTTGCAGCTATCAAAGTCAAAATTGACAAGTTATGCGTTGTTGGGTTCATTTACTCCATTGCGTACACTTCGTGGATCTCCAACCCCATCCCCGTGAACAAAAAAAATGGAACCATTTTCTTCTGCACAGACTTTCGCAATCTCAACCACGCTTGTCCCAATGACAACTTCCCAACCCCTTTCATTGACCAAATCATCGATGATTGCATTACAGAAGAACGTCTCCATGGGTTCATTGTCTCCCAACAGGGTATCACCGTAGACCCCCTCAAGGTCCAAGCTATCATAGAAATTCCACCACTAGGAATTTATGACAACTGCAGAGCTTGCAAGGAAAAGCCAACTTCTTATGCCGCTTTGTCCCAAACTAAGCCACTCACGTGCACAGTTTTCTCCGCCTATTGTGACATGATATCCCATTTCGATGGGAAAAACATGCTCAATCAACTTTTGATTATTTAAAAGATTCCCTATCGAATGCCCCTTTAATTATTCCCCCAGACTATGATCGTGATTACTTCCTCTACTTATAGGCCTCAATTGTCTCAGTAACAGGAGTTCTCATCCAATTAGGGGATGACAGACGTGAACATGTCATTTACTACATTAGTAAAAACCTTTCAGGGCCACCCTTGAAGTAAAATCATGATGAGAAACTCGCATTATAATTTGTTTTCGCAGTCCAAAAAATGTGACATTACATTCTGCTTCGATCTACCAAGGTCGTAGTAGATTTTAAACCCATGCAATACTTTCTTAGTCGACGAAAGATTAATGAAAAATTATTTGGTTATTCCAATGTTGTAGGGAGTTTCTAAATCTATTTATGTTGTTAATTTGACTATTGGGAGTGAGGAAAAACACCACTATGATTTTCCATGAGTTGTTTGTTGAGTTTTGGAGAGTTGTGTGATTGCATGTAGCTTATTGAGGGCCAATATTAAATCCAACAAACCCAAGGTAGCCATTCCATAATTGTTTGGACCCATTCCTCTATGCCTACAAGCCTTATTGGAGATCTATAGATGCCATTATTTAGATGTTGCAATGTTGTAGGGAGTTTCTAAATCTGTTTCCATTGTTAATTTGATCGTTGGAAGCAAGGGAAAACACCACTAGGGTTTTCCAAGAATTTGCTATTAAATTTTGGAGTATTATGTGGTTTCTTGTAGCTTATTGAGGACCAATATACAATCTCAAAAACACAAGGTAGCCACTCCATAGTTGTTTGGACCCATTCCTCAATGCCTACAGGCCTTAAGACAATTTTCCTACTAGTTGCAGGGGCTTATGGGGTCATGCAAGTCATACACACTTTGATTTGGCTACCTAGGTGTTTTCATAATCTCTGGTGGTTGAGTCGTTGCTTTCATAAGAGTGGTGCACTATTGATGAGTAAGGAATTGTCAAGTAAAATAAAAGGATTTAGTTTATTTTGGATTGTCTTATTCATTAGTTCCATGTGACCATTTTGAATCTCCTTTGTGTTAATCAATAACCATTTTGTATGTTGAATTAAAGACGCTTTATATTATGTCCAACACAACTTCCATATTACATAGGTTTACGTGAATGAGATTTAAGTGGAATGGGAGTTGAATAAACATATAGGAGCATGGCCTCATGTTGCAAAATTGAGTTGAAGCCTAGGTTCATTTAAATTATAATAGCTTGGAAGGTTCATAGCATTTTGGTTTTTGTGTCCAAGCCTTGCACAACAAGACAATATGAGCACACGTTTATAGATAATTTAATATTATCTCTTTTGTCTCGCGGTCTTAAAATAGTTGTAGGAATTGAAGAATTGTTGAAATTTATCTATGATCCATGTTGGTGAAATGGACTAGCTATAACCCTATCATTTATGGATCATATGGTATCAAATCCCAAGTTCAAATATACTTGGTGAGACTTGTATGGTGAGCACTCATAGTGACTACAAAAGAAGTGGAAAAAAAGTTTTGCCAGGGTTACACGAAAGCAGAGCATCAATAATGATAGGTTGTCATGAAGAAGATAAAGAATAATAACCCAGGGTTAGGTTGGATCGGCTAGAGTAGAGCATTTCCATGCTAACGTCGATGGTAACATAGTTCTTGGTAGCAAAGGGTATGGAAACACCCTCAACAAATACTTGTCATGAAGATTCCAAAAAAGAGAAAAATAAACTAGAGACAAAGTGTAATCTTGAGACAGACATGGGAGAATGAAACTATAGAAAAATGCAGGTACCTTTTCATATAGAGGTGAAGGTGGAAATCAATCCATATGTCGAAGAAGTTGATGTTATCAAACTAAACCCATAGCTACAGAATATGGAGGTTTATTTTAGCATACATAAAGTCACTAGGAAGCAAAGGATTGCATTTTCTTACTCGAAGCTTGAAGGCCATGCTTTCTCATGGTGGGAGAGTGATGTAGCAGGTAGAGCACTAGAAAATGAGCCATTAATGATTGATTACAAGGTGTCCAAGGATGCGATAAAATCTTAATTCTACCCAATCGGATATGAAGAGCACCAATAGATTGTGTGGCATTATTTCAGGTGGAGACAAGGGAAATCAGTGTAAGATTTCACCATAGATTTTAGGAAGAGAGTTATTCATTTGGGTGTCTTTGTCAAAATCCAATATATGTTGTTCAAGCCTACGATGATCAATGAAGATAGTGTTCAAGCATAGTACCTTGAAGGAGATAAGCAGAAGTAGTAGTTTGACACTAACAAGAAAAAAAAAACTACTAGAGCAATAGAGAAAAGGGAAAAACATGAAGAAGTGGAATGAGAAAAATATTGTGGTAGAGAAACAGGAAGCAACACCTTCCATCCAACAATGCAAGGGTTTTGGTCGAAAGGGAAAAAATGAGGATTGTTGGAAACTACACCATGAGAAGCACCCAAAGCACTTCCAAAAGAAAAAGAAGAAGAAGGCGTCAATAACAATGGATGATGAGGAAAGAGTGGAAAACACCTCAGGCCTAGAAGGGAATATCACTTGCACTACTATTCAAAAGGAAGTATCACTAGTTGGTTGCAATCACAAGGAGGAGAAGGAGAAGACTGAGTTGTTCTGCATCAAAATCAACCTAAATAAAGGCAAGGTAGATCACTTGTTTAATCTTGATTCACAATCCAATTTGATCTCTACACAATTAGTTGAAAAACTTGGTCTAAAGACTCAATACCATTTGTATCCATATGCCTTGGGTTGGGTAAGGCAAGATGTAGAATTGAGAGTGAACAAGGAATGCATATTCAAGTTTTCCATCTACCAAAACTTGTATGTGAGTGA